>PVIA01003329.1:0-172881 GCA_004024845.1 Tonatia bakeri
TTTTTTCATTTTGCAACCAAGCTGAATCATGTCTGTGAGCATTTTGATTACCAGGGCTTTAAATTCTCCATCAGATAGGTTGGCGATCTCCTCCACACTTAGCTCTCTTTCTGAGGCTCTACTCCATTTATTCACTTGGGACATGTTTCTTTGTCTTGGCAAAGCTGATAGTTTGTAAGGGGGCAGGGCCTTTGGTATCACCCAGGCAGGGCAATACTCTTTACTGCACAGCAGTGTTGCCTGTGGGGGAGGGGCCAGAGAGGGAATAGTATGGCTTGCCTGCTCATCTCTAGCACAATTTTCAATGGACTCTTGCACTCTCCTGTGAGATTAGGAGCTTCTCCTGCTGTGGCAACCCCAACTGTAGCCCATGGTCACCTCTGAGTTTCCTTAAGTCAGACCCTCCCATGAGCTGGGCAGCCAGCCCTGCCCCTCATGTCCTCATATCACCAGAATTTTTCTGAGTCAGCTGGGCTGGTCCACTGCCTTACCGTCTGGTTGTTCTGGTTGATTTTTTCTTTAATTTCTTGGTTGTCAGAGTTTCATGCAGTTTGATTTTCTGGCACTTTTGGTTGTTTATTGATTTCAGATTAGTTATTATCCTCCTTTTGGTTCTGTGAGGAAGTGAAGGGTCTTTACCTATGCCTCCATCTTAGCTGGAACCCATTATAAGAATTTTAGATTAGCAGTGGCTGGTGTGACTCAGTAGTTGAGTGCCAGTGTGTGAATCAAAGGGTTGCAGGTTCGATTCCCAATCTAGGACACATGCCTGGATTGCAGGTCAGGTCCCCAGTAGGGGGTGTGTGAGAGGCAACCACATGTTGTTTCTCTCCTTCTCTTTCTCCCTTCCTTCCCCTCTGTCTAAAAATAAACAAAATCTTTTTAAAAAAATTTTAGATTAATAAATTGGCTTCCAGGTTCTTTTCCATGAATCTCTTGAACTTGATTGATATGAATGTGGCCAGAGGTAGAGCCCAAAAGGTCTTATTTCTCTCATGACATACCTATATGAACATATAAACACACACACACACACACACACACACACACACACACACACACACACACAGTGGTACCTCAGTACGTGTCGTTAATATGCTCGGGAAACTGTGATGAGTGCTGAAACTGATGAGTATCAGGTGCTGTCGTGACCCATTAAAGTACAATGAGTCCTGAGCAAGTGCCAAGGGCTGAAACACTTTTTTCTCTCCAAAATGCAATGAGTACAGGGCTTGATGAGTTCTGAAGCCAACAAGTATGGAGGTGTGACTGTAAATGTTTCTACACCTACCATGTTGTGGTTTATGAGGATTAAGAAACAGTGTTTTCAAAGCACACTCGTGGTCTTTGTCTTTTAACTACTGCTTTGTAATTGTAATTGTTACCATTTGTACCATTCCCTTTGTCCTCACATCATCTTTTGCTGGAGACCTTCTCCCCAATTCAATTGTTTCCAATTCAGTGTTCAGTTCTGCAGAACTGTACCCTGTGGCTCTGAATACAAACTTAGCTCTCTCAGACAATCTTCCTCAGTCTAAGCCTTTCCTGTCTGTTTCTTCTGTCACTTGGCTTACAAATTCTTTTTGAATTTCCCACTCTGAGAGCAATAAAATATTGTGAATATTTATATCTCCCTATTAATTGATCAATAGGCAAAGACGAGTGCTGTATATCCCTTGTACCTTTGCCCCTTTTAGATACATTAAGTACATTATAAAGTTTTCCTTGTAAACTCAGTTATCTTTCCTCTTCAGTTTAATGTTGAGAAGAAAAAATCCAGAAGAAATTTTGACAAGAAACACTACCAAGGCAGGTGGACATCAGAATTTATTAAAATTTCTCCAGATGATTCTAATGTGCCACCAGAATCGCAAAGCCCTCTTCTAGGGTCCATAGCTCCCAACCTTGCATATTAGAATTAGCTCTGGAAGCTTTTAAAGTTTTAATCCCACTCTTAAAATTTGTTTTAAGTTCTGTAGGCAGCTTTACTGTGCAACCAGGTTGCAAGTTGCTGCTCTAGACTAGAGATTCTCAGCCTGAGTCAGAAACACCAGAGTGCTCATTAAAACTCTCCAGGCTTTGGGGGAGGAAACAACTGGCCATAGACTTCATGCTGACCAAGCAAAAGAAATAGGAAATGGGCATTACTCATTATACGTGCCCAGTTGCTGATTCTAATTTCAAGTCATGAAACTATATGAAAAAATAATATAGATTGCAGTAGTGCCTGATATGGGGAAATCTGCAAAGCAGAGACAAACCTGAATAATGTGTAAGGAAAAAGTTGTTTTCCAGTGTCTGTAGTCTATTATTGGATTTGATTCTACGGAAGCTATTTTACAACTCTGTAAATTGTAGATAGCTGATAGTGTTAACAATGAAAACAGTACCAGGTGTTACACCTCTGTCCTTGAGTTCTGACTAAGAAAGAACCCAGAGACAAAATTACAATACAAGGGAAAGTTTATTTCAAAAGTCATCGAGGTAAAAGTGCAATGTAGAAGAAGGGGGCCAGCTGGGTCACGTGGGCTCAGGAAACAAGCGAAGGGGGCCCTTGGAGCTTTGGACAAAGGCAAAGAGAGTGAGCCTAGGGTAAGAAGAGGGGGTAAGGTACAGATGTGAGAGAGAGAGAGAGGGAGAGGGAGGGAAGGAGGAAAGGAGACGGTAAGGGGAGAGTGAGAGGAGAAGGGGGAGAGGAAGTGGGAAAGAGGGAGTGGGAAAGAGAGAGGAATAGAGGGAGGGAGAAGGGCAGAGAGGGAGAGGGAGGGACAGAGGGGGAGGGGAGGGAGAGAGATAAGGGGAGTGAGAAGGAGACAGAGAGAGAACAACCACACACTAGGTCCTTCATCTTAAGGGCTTTTATCTGGAGGTCTCAGGGGAGGATCTCAATAGAATATTCATCATCTTTCTAGGTGTGTCTTCTCAGGGTCCTGGTCTCGACTGACTGGTCAGTGCCACAGAAAGGGATCATTAGTCATCACAGCTGGTCCTGGTGTCAGCCATGGCATCATTCCACCTGGTTGCTGCTCCTCTGGGCCTGTAGCTGAAACACAATTGAGGTTTAGATGTTATCTCTAGTTTAACCAAAACTCTGTCTCTGTAGTCAATAGACCCATGGCTTTGTTCCTAAGATTGTTTGATGTAGGTCAGAGCCTCATTGTCTTGGAGAATTAATGCTTAAGGGAGTGGTCCTACGAGAGCTTGTATGGGAGTCCTAAGAGGCTTTTCTCCAGCCCCCTTGTTCCTCCTCTAAGGGAGTCTACCCCATGACTAGCAAGGTGCCAGGAGAGGGTCTGAACTACATGACCAGTGATATGAAAGGTCAGGGGGTGTAAACTGCAGGACCAGCCCTATGCTAGGGGTGGGAAGGTCACCCTGGGGGTCGAGTCCCACCCTACAGCTTTCCACTGGTGGGCACCTGGGCTTTCCACTCTGGTGACCTTGCCTGTACTTTCTACTTGCTCATGTCTGTGTAACTGCCAATATATCATCAGTCATGCAAATAATTATTTTCTCTAGACATTCAAATCCTGTCTGGAATAGATTCTATTGACTTCCCTCTTCCACTATAGAAAAAGACTATTTTTGCTTACATTTTTACAATCATTTCATTATAAATGAAATGATTATAATGTGTCTATTTTTCTATTTCTCCTTTTAACTGATTGTTAGACCTCACCAGTTTCATCATTAGGTTTGTGCATGAAAAGGGGGCCACATACTAAACCTGAAAAGCACAGGGGAGGCCTGCATGGTGAGCCTTACAAACTCAACACCAGAGTAACCACATGTGGTGGTATGAAATTTAAAACTTTCTAACTAAAAGCAAGTCATGGCACACAGTCATGACCCTACTCCCTACCCTCCTTGACAGAAAGTCAATCTTTACCTTAACTGAATCAATTGTCTTTTTTCGCATCTAAAATAGCATTCCTTTGGAATATCAAGTAATCCTCTTTTTTTCTCCAGGCCCTTCAGGGCACAATCTCCCACAAGAAAGGACACCACAGGGCCCCTCCTTGTTATTCATCTCCTGCATACCACCTCTGTGCTGTCAATGTTAACTATTAACTATTCTATGCCCACCACTATAAAAGTATGTTTCAATCCATTTTTCTTTTTATCTAATCTTAGAGAGTTCCCCACTTTGTTTTATTCTGATTCCCTAATCTATCACCAATGGATGTCATGAAGTTCCTTATGCCTCCCCTTTGACTATGAAATAAGGTGCAAAACTGTCATTGTCTGGAGCATTTCTTCAGTCCATTGAGATTTCTGGCAACTGTCACATTTTTGGCTCAAATTTTTTTTTACATCAACAAGTGGAATAAAATTAACACACATCTTCACTTTTTATATCTCTGGGAACTTGGATTTTACCACTCTGCAAATTATTACTTAATAATATAAAAGTTTTGACTCTTTAATCCTTCAAATAAGGATGGCTATCAAGATGCATTTTTCCAAAGGAGTATTTGAGCTAATAATTTTAATTTGCACCAGTTTGATGTGGTTTAATGAAACTACTATTTGATATATTATATGCTTATCAAGGTACAATATAAAAATATGAACTAAATGATTTCCAGAAGCATTTAATTGTAAGTATTAGTTTTGTACATTTCTCGTGCTATAAATGGTGTATATTTCCTTTTTTTTTTCTATTTATTTTATTTTCTTCATTACCATTTAGTCCCCTTATACCTCCCTCCCCTACAGCAATCACTACACTGTGGTCCATGTCCATGAGTCCTTTATCTATTTTACTCAATCCCTCCACCCCTTAACCTCCCCTCTGTCCCACAGCCATCATCCTGCTCCACACCTATGAGTCTGTCCCCATTACCCTGGTTAGTTCAGTCTGTTCATTAAATTCCACATATGAGAGAAATTATATGGTATTTGTCTTTCTCTGGCTTATTTCACTTAGCATAATGTTCTCTGCACACATTCATACTGTTGCAAAAGGTAAAATTTTATCGTGCTTTACAGCCAAGTAGTATGCCATTTTGTGAATGTCCCATAGTTGTTTTATCCACTCATCTACTGATGCACACTTAGACTGTTTCCATATCTTGGGGATTGTAAATAATGCTGCAATGAACATAGGAGCACTCATGTTCTTTTAAATTAGTGTTTTGGGTTTCTTCGGTTATATTGCCAGCAGTGGAATCACTGTGTCAAAAGGCAGATACATTTTTAATTTTTTGAGGTATCTCCATGCTACTTTCTACAATGGCTGCACCAGACTGCATTCCCACCAGCAGTGCAAAGGAGTTCATCTTTCTCCACATCCTGCCAGCACTTGTTTGTTGATTTATTGATGATAGCCTATGTGACAGGTGTGAGATGGTATCTCATTGTGATTTTCATTTGCATTTCTCTGGTGATTAGTGATGTTCAGCATCTTTTCGTATGGCTAATAGCTATCTGCATGTCCTCTTTGGAGAAGAGTCTATTCAGGTCCTTTGCCAATTTTTAAATTAGGTTGTTTGTTTTTTTGTTGTTGAGTTTTGTAAATTCTTTATAAATTTTGTATATTAACCCCTTATCAGATGTATCAGTAAAAATGTTCTCCCATTCTGTGGTTGTCTTTCTATTTTGTTGATCTTTTGCTTTTCTGTGCAACAACATTTCACTTTGAGTAGTCCTATTTATTTATTTTTTCTTTTGTTGCCCTTGCCTGGAGAGATATATCCAATAAAATATTGCTACAAGAAATATCTGAGATTTTGCTGCCTATGTTTTTCCTATGATTTTTATGGTTTCAGGTCCAACATTTAAGTCTTTGATCTATTTTGAATTTATTCTTGTATGCAGTGTAAGAAGGTGGTCTAATTTAATTTTTTTGCATGTATGTGTTCAATTTTCCCAATACCATTTATTGAATAAACTACTTTAGCTCACTGTATTGCTTGCTTCTTCTGTTGAATATTAATTCATTAAAAAGGTATGGGTTTATTTCTGGGCTTTCTACCTGTTCCATTGATCTATGTGCCTACCTTCATGCCAGTATCCTACTCTTTTGATTAATATGGATTTATATTACAGTTTGATACTAGGCAGCATGATTCCTCCATGTTCTTCTGTCTCCACATCACTGTTGCAATGTGGGGCCTTTTGTGGTTTCATATAAATTTTTGAAATATTTATTCTATTCTGTGAAATTCATCATTGGAATCTTCACAGGAATTGTATTGAATCTATAGATTGCTTTGGGTAGTATTAATATTTTAATGATGTTGATTCTTCCTACCCATGAGCATAATATGTACTTACACTTATTTGTATCTTTTTCTATTTCATTCTTCAGTGTCATAATTTTCCAAGTACAAGTCTTTACATCCTTGGTTAGGTTTATTCCTATGTATTTTATTCTTTTTGAAGCAATTGTGAATGGAATTCTTTTCTTAATTTCCCTGTTAGTTCATTTTTCAAATATAAATATGCAACTGATTTCTGAATATTAATTTTGTATCCTGCTACTTTACTGAATTCATTTATCAGTTCTAGTAGTTTCTTGGTGGAATCTTTGGGGTCCTCTATGTACAGTACCATGTCATCTGCAAACAATGACAGTTTTACTTCCTCTTTTCCAATTTGTATGCCTTTTATTTCTTCTTCTTGTCTGATTGCTGTGGCTAGGACTTCCAGTACTATGTTGAATAAGACAGATGAAAGCAGATATCTCTGTCTTTTTCTCAATCTTGAGGTGGAACGCTTGTAGTCTTTGTGAAACTAGAAAAGACACCAGCGTTGGAGCTGCCTGTCACTACCAAACCCAATAAGCAATGATAGCGATAGAATCTTTATGGGCACTTTATTCAGATGGCCAGCAATCTGAGAAGATGGTTGGTTCATACCCTAAAAGACCATCTTGTCTTTCCTTTCCAGGCCAAAGTTTATATAGCAGGGGATAAACAAGGTGAGGGGTTTTGAAGTTCAGGGAGGATTAGGTAAAAGAAACTGCAACATTCCTGTCTTGGGCAGTTAGCTTCCCAGGGGCAGGAGGTCATCTGTCTCTCCCTGGAATACAAAGGCCCAGGTGCCTCCACTTGTCCCCAGGCAGTAATCTTTAGCAGTGCCCCAGGAGGTCAGCTTTTTTCCCAGGAGCCAAGATGGGCCTTATTTGTAGTTTCTGAAACAAAAGCATTAACATATACATTACTTACTAGGCTTATAACTATTTACCTTAAAATTTAAATTTTCCAACTCTTGAGTCTCCTATCATTTACCTATTGAGTATGATGCTGGTAGTAGGTTTGTCATATATGGCCTTTATTGTATTTAGGTATATTCCCTTAATCCAACTTTGCTGAAAGTTTTTATCTTAAACTGGTGGTAGATTTTATCAAATGCTTTTTCTGCATCTCTTGATATGATCATGGGTTTTTTATGTTATTTTGTTTATGTGGTGAATCACATTTATTGATTTGCAAGTGTTGCACCTACATTGTGTTCCCAGAATAAGTCCCACTTGATCAAGGTGTATGACCTTTTTGAAGCATTGCTGTATTTGGTTTGCTAATATTTTGTTGAGGATTTTAGCATCTCTGTTTATCAGGGATATTGGCCTATAATTTTCTTTCTCTGTAGTGTCTTTATCTGGTTTTGTAATTGGGGTAATGCTGCCTTATAAAATGAGTTTGGGAACCTTCCTTCCTCTTGAATTTTATGAAATAATTTGAGAAGTACAGGTTCTTCTTGAAATGTTTGGTAAAATTCATCCCTGAAGCCATCTGGTCCAGGGCTTTTGTTTGTTGTGAGTTGTTTTGATTACTGCTTCAGTTTCACTGGGTATAATCTGTCTATTCAGATTCTCTGGTTCTTACTGATCTATGTTTAGAAGATTGTATGTTTCTCAGAATTTATCCATTTTGTCCAGCTTGTCCAGTTTGTTGGCATATAGTTGTCCATAATATTTTCTTACAATCCTTTGTATTTCTTTGATGTCAGTTTTTATTTCTCCTTTTTCCTTTCTGATTTTATTTATTTGGATCCTGTTTTTTGTTTTTGTTTTTGTTTTTGTTTTTTATGAGTCAGGCTTAGGAGTCATCTTGTTTGTCTTTTCAAAGAACCAGCTCATGGAGTCATTCATCTTTTGTATCATTTTTGTAGACTCTATTTTATTTATTTCTACTCTGACCTTTGTTATTTCCTTCCTTCTACTCACTTGTTGATTTTTTTCAAGTTCCTTTAAGTGTAAAGTTAGATTATTTGAACTATTTCTTTTTAGTTTTAAGATAGGCCTTTAATGGTATGAATTTCCCTCTTAAGATTGCTTTTCCATGTCCTACAGATTTTAGATTGGTCCTCACTTTCATTTGTTTCAAGGTATCTTTTTTCTTTTTTAATTGTTGTTCAAATACAGTTGTCTTCAATTCCCCATCACCTTCCCTCACCCCACCCATCCCCACCTCCCACCCTAGATCCAACCCCCCTTTGGCTCTGCCCCTGTGTTCTTTATACATGTTCCTGACAACCCACCCCTTTTTCCTCCCATTATTTCCTCCCCTCTGGTTACTGTCAGTTTGTTCTTAGTTTCAATGTCTCTGGTTATATTTTGCTTGCTTGTTTCTTTTGTTGATTAGGTTTCACTTATAGGTGACATCATATGGTATTTGTCTGTCACCACCTGGCTTATTTCACATAGCATAATGCTCTCCATATCCACCCATGCTATCACAAAGGATAGGAGCTCCTTCTTTCTTTCTGCTGCATAGAATTCCATTGTGTAAATGTGCCATAGTTTTTTGATCCACCCATTTATTAATGGGCACTTAGGTTGCTTCCAGCACTTGGCTATTGTAAATCGTGCTGCTATGAACATTGGCGTACATAGGTTTTTTTTATTGGTATTTCAGTGTTCTTACCATTCCAGCAGTGGAATTGCCACCTTAAAAGGTAGTTCCATAGTTAGTCTTCTGAGGGAATTCCATACTGTTTTCCACAGTGGCTACATCAGTCTGCACTCCCACCAACAGTGCACTAGGGTTTCCTTTTTTCTACAACTTTGCCAGCACTTGTTGTTTGTTGATTTGGTTATGATGGCCATTCTGACTGGTGTGAAGTGGTATCTCATTGTGGTTTTAATTTGCATCTCCCTGATGGCTAGTGATACTGAGCATCCTTTCATATGTCTCTGGGCCCTCTACATGTCCTCTTTGGAGAAGTGTCTGTTTCAGTCTTTTGCCCAGTTTCTAATTGGGTATTTTGTCTTTCTGGAGTGGAGTCATGTGAGTTCTTTATATATTTTGGAGATCATACCCCTTTCGAGGTTTCATTTGAAAATATATTTTCCCATATGGTTGGTTCCCTTTTCATTTTGTTGTTGTTTTCTTTAGCTATGCAGAAACTTTTTATTATGATGAAGTTCCATTTGTTTATTCTTTATGTCCCTTGCTCTAGGGGACATATTGATAAAACTATCGCTGCAATATTGCTGAGATGTTCCTCCTCTGTTCCCCTCTAGGACTATTATGGTGTCACAACTTATATTTAAGTCTCTTATCCATCATGAGTTTATTTTTGTCTATGGTGTAAGTTGGAGATTGAGTTTCATCTTTCTGCATAAAATTGTCTAGATCTCCCAAAACTACTTGTTGAAGAGGCTATTTTTACTCCATTTTATGCTTCTGCCCTCCTTGTCAAATATTAATTTACCATAGAGACAAGGATTTATTTCTGGTCTCTCTAGTCTGTTCCATTGATCTATGTGTCTATTATTATGCCAGTAACAGACTGTTTTGATTACTGAGGCCTTGCAATACAGTTTGTTATCAGGTATTGTGATTCCTCCGACTTTGTTCTTCTTTCTTCAAGGTATCTTCTGATTTCTTCCTTGATCTCATTCTTGATGCATTCATTGTTTAATAATATGTTACTTAGTTTCCATGTCTTTGTGTGTTTTTCTGTGTTTTCCTTGTGATTGATTTCTAGTTTCATAGCTTGCGATCAGAATAAATGCTTGATATAATTTCAATATTCTTAAATGTATTGAGCATTGTTTTCTGTCGTAACATGTGCTTTATCCTAGAAAATGGCCATTTGTACTTGGAAAGCCATCGTGTATGTAAAGAAGATGGTTTATGTGACAGTCGATGTAATCTGGCAGAATTTGTGTGAGTGGACTATGAGTTCACTGTACTAGTAAAAATGGGCAGTACATGCTGTTGAGTGAGTATGTGTACCCTGTGGCCAATGCATTCAAAGAACTGAGCGAGTATAGCAACATTTCTGCATCAACTTTTATGTTAAACTTGATCATTTCTCCACGGAGACTATTTGGATGATTCAGAAGGCCACAGATATGGGCATCTGGTGATTGGCATCTTCAAAACAACAACATACCCACTCATGCATCACATCTTGTGCAGAGTTTTGGGCAAAACATCAATTCACCCCAGTGAATCAGCCCTCTTATAGCCCAAATTTGAAACCCTGTGACTTCTCGCTTTTCCCAATACTAAAATCACCTTTGAAAAGGAAGAGATATCAAAACATCGGTGAGATTCAGGAAAATATGACAGGGTAGCTGATGGCAATTGGAAGAACAGTGTGAGGTCCCAACATGCCTACTTTGAAGGGGACTGGGATGTCATTTTCCTATGTACAATCATTATTATATCTTGTGTCTTCTTCAATAACAGTCTATTTTTCATAGTACATGGCTGGATATTTTCTGGACAGCCCTCATATTTTGCTACTTTGGGGTGAAATGCTCTGAAAGTATCAATTTAATTCATTTGATCTAGTGTGTCATTTAAGACCACTATCTCCTGGTTGATTCTCTGTCTGAAAGATTTATCCATTGAAGTCAATAGGGTGTTAAAATCCCTGACTATGACTATAGTTCTTTCGATCTTTGCCTTTATATTCATGAAGGTTTGCTTCATATATTTAAGTGTTCCTATATTGGGTGAGTAAATGTTTACTAAAATATATCATCTATTGGATTGTTGTCTTCATTATTATGTAGTGTCCTTCTTTGTCTCTTACTGTAGTCTTTGATTTAAAGTATATTTTGTCAGATACAAGTGCTGCTACCCCAGTTTTTCCCTTTATATTTGCATGAAATACCTCATATATTACTTAATAAAGAATTTTTTTCTAAAGAAAATTTCAGGATGAACCACTAGGTGGCAAAGTAGCATTTGTGAAGCCAAATACCAGGAAAGGCCTGAAATTGCTGTTGTTCAATGTCACAGTAAGTGAAATGAAGATGTTTGTTGGATTCTGTAACATTTTCTAAATTTACTCATATTCAAATAACACTATCTGTGTTTCATATTCTCAAGAAAAATCAATCTTCACAGTAATCTTTTAAAATCAGCAATATAGTTGAAAACATTTGTTTGAAACATGTATTCTGAAATCATTGCTACACTTAAATTTAGAGTGATTTTTTTACATATAATAAAATTTTCAAGTTGAAAAGGATCTTAGATGCAATCTAGACTAAGTTTTTTCTTTATGCTGAAGCTGATTTTAAAATATTTTTGATCAGCAGAGGGATCCACAATAGCTGCATAGTAGCTGGAGGCTCTGTCCACTTGCTCCCAGACCCAGACTGGTCTCACAGCTAAACCATGGAGCAATGAACTCAAAAATCCAGCAGAGAGTGAGTGAGAGCACGTGAGTGAGTGTGTATGTAGATGAGAGCGTGGGGAGTGTGTTTGAGTGAACAAGAGCCTGCCCACTCAGGAGCAGGCAGTCCTGGCTCTCCCAGTGGAGAAGCTGCCGTTGCCACTGCCCAGCCATCACTACTGGCTGTGCATATTTGGGGCTGCTGTGGATGGCTCAAGAGCTGTAAGCTCTGGGAACAGAGAGAGACAATGAGGAGGTGCTGGCTGCAGAAATGGCCCAGCAGGAACAGGTTTAGAATCAATGGAGAGAGCAGGTAGAGCACACCGTCACTGCCCCCTTGTTACAGTGTTGCTGCAGGACTCTTACCAGCACCATCTGTGAGAAATCCAGAGAGAAACTTTACCTAAAACTGTTGGAGGCTCTGACAAGCTGTGGCCAGCTCTGACTGATAAAGACCTTGATATTTTGGAGGAGGAGAAATATGTGGAGAACAGGCCACCTCCCCACCCCCTCCCTGGGTTTGGTGATGTAGCATGGGGGCCACAAAGAAACTCTTTTAAAAGAGGAGCTGAAACAAGACTTAAGACTTGGTACTGGGTCCTCATGAGCATGTGTGTGCATGCACAGGGCTCTCTCAATAAAGAACTCAGAGGGATAGAGTCACACTGAAGAAACTGGGATCCAATTCACTATGTAACAGACTGTACAGAGTGGAGAGTTTGGGCCCGAGTTCCCTGCAAGAGAGCAGAAGTCTGGGGCCTAGAGGTGAACTCCTGAGATGTGCTGTAGCCAGGCAGCTCCCCTCACAGACAGGTGAGCCCAACCCCTACCTGTGGGATTACAGGCTCTGCATATCAGTGAGTCCCATGCTGGGCACATTTCCACAAGGGAAAGAAGGAAAAGCTCTGAGAAGGTCCTTTACCAGACACTACCAGCTACACTGTTCCTCAGGCACTAATCCACTGAAATCAGAAGAACAGAGAGATTAGAGACTAGTACAAGGGGTGTTCAGGGCCCTTCCCAACATTGGCACCTAGACAGAGCTGCTTTCTGCACCAAGCAGGAAAGAGCTGCCCATTTTACACAGATTGGTCCCTCGTAGAAGATGGAGAGTTAATTCACCAGAAACCATACATTTTTGGAAAGAACTGGGACAGACAAAGATGTGTGGTGAGAAGGCAGAGAAACACTCCCACCATCTTTCCTGAATACTGAATAGTGCCCCTTGGGGGTGACCCAGGTTTCTCACCCTCCAGATTGCACCAGAGGCCTCCTCTGGAGGCAGGTGGAGAATATACTGGCAGTACTTTCGGGTCATTAAATAAATCATCCGAGGCCTTGAGCTGTAGGAAAGCTGGCATGGCAGAACAGGGTGGATAAGCCAAATCTGAAGGAGACAGCCACGGAGTATAGATCACTTGTAGTCTTGCACAGGCTGCCTGGGGCAAGACTAGGACACCATCTGATATTACCAGGGGCAGATCCAGAAAGAGCAGACAGCGGTAAACACTGAAATCTACTGAGATGAATTCCACTGCAGTCTTCATGATTTGTGTTATTTTCTTTCCTGCATAGATTTTTAACATTCATTTCTTTTCCTTCATGTTTGTGCTTATTATTTCACTACTTTTGCTCCTTCTTTCATTTATTCCATCTTACCTTCTTCCTTTCTCTTCTTTTTTTTCAATTTTATTTTAATGATTGTTCAACACTTCCTCTTCTTATTTTTGTTTTAAATTTTATTTTTTTCTCTAGCTACAATTTGTTTCTAACAGCACTTTTACTATTTCACCTCCAGCCTCTCAAAACCATTTTTCAAAACATTAGTCATCTCATATTCTTTTTATTGTCTTTAAAATACCCTCTCCTCTCTCCACTTTTATCAATCGTTGCTCACTGGCTATTGATATGGTGGTTGTTGTTGCATTTCTTCAATTTTATTTCTAGATCCCCACTATTTTTGTATTTCAAATCTCAAATTTTACTGTTCCCCTCTCGTACTCCACTTTACCTTCCTCCTGCCCTTTCTTTTTTCATTTTAAATTTAAATTTTTCACTTAACCTTGTTTTCATTCCTCACTCTTAGTATTCCTTTTCCTTCTAATATCTCAAAATCACTTTTATTTCCTCTAGACATCTCATAAGTTTTGCTTTATTTTTTTTCTTATTCCTATTCTACCTATATTAATCTTTGTTTAGTTGTTATTGATAGTGCTGTGGTGGATCTTGTTCTACAATTGGTTCCTATTTTTTCACTATATACTTTAAAAAATTTTAGTTAAACCTAATACTATACTATATCGTTTTCTTACTCCATTCTGCCTTCTTCACTTCCTTTTTTATTTATGATGTAATTTTTTTTTATTTCTTTCTTTTCTTTGTTTCTAGTCCCTACTCTTATTATTTCTCTTCCCTCTTCACTCTCAAAATCATGTTTCTTTCAATTAGTCATCTCATATCAGTTTTTTCTTTCTTATAATAATCTTAATCACTTCACACCTTTATTAATATTTGCTCATTTGCTGTTGATAGTGTGGTTGTGGGTGGGGGTTTCTTGTGGATGTAGGTTTGTTTCCTGGGTCATTTAGTTTTGTTCCAGCAGCACCTGTACAACAGCATAAAAGATGGGTGGGCAGTGTGACTCTCATTCAACCAGCCAGAGGGAATGACCAAACAAAGAATTACACAACAACCACCAAAACCCAGTTACAACTAGAGAGCCCTCATGAATGGCATAAAAGACATCCCAAGAGCATCCAGCTCAGGAGATCAAGGAGACTGCACCACTGAGTCCCACATGTCTCCTACCACAGAAAGTCATATTGTGAAGACAGGGAGTCAAAACAGATGGATATAATATGCAGAAGCAAATAAAAAGAGTCACCTAAAATGAGGAGACAAAAAAAAAATCCCAAATTGAAAGGAAAGGAGGAATACCCAGAGAGAGTCTTAAATAAAATCAAGGCAAGCAAACTATCAGACATTGAGTTCAAAATCATGGTTATAAGGATGCTCAAGATACTCAGTAAGAATAACTGAACACTGAACACTGAAAAAACATGGAAGCTACAAGGAACTTAATAAGAACTACAACAGCATGGAAAAGGACATAGAAGCTATGAATAAGAGTTGGGAGGAAATGAACAATAGTATATCTGAAATGAAGAATACATTAGAAGGAATTAAAAACAGGCTAGGTGAAGCAGAGGATTGAATCAGCAAGCTGGAGGACAAGTTAGAAAAAAAATCCCAGACAGAGCAAAACATTTTTTAAAAATCACTGAAAAAGAATGAAGAGGGTTTAAAGGAGCTGCAGAACAACATGAAATGTAATAATAATCATATCATAGGGATGCCAGTAGGAGAATTAGAGAAGCAAAGGGTAGAAAATCTGTTTGAAAAAGTAATGACAAAAAAACATTCCTAATTTAATGAGGGAAAAAGTCATGCAAGTCCAGTAAGCACAGAGGGTTCCAATCAAGATGTACCCAAAGGGGCACACCCCAAGACACATCACAATTAAAATGGCAAAATTTAAAGACAAAGAGAGAATCTTAAAGGCAGAAAGGGAGAAAGAGCTAGTAACATACATACAGGGGAGCTATGATAAAGTTATCAGCTGATTTAATCAACAAAAACACTACAAGCCAGAAGAAATGGCAAGAAGTATTCCAAGGAATAAGAAGCAAAAGCTTACAACTAAGACTACTCTACCCATCAAACCCCTTACTTAAAATGGAAGGTGAAATAAGGAGTTTCCCAGGGGGGAAAAGGCTAAAAGAATCCATTACAACAAACCAGCATTGCAAGAGATGCTAAAGGGACTGCCTTAAGAAGATGAAGAAAAAGAGAGAAAGAGTAACATAAGTACAAAGGGAAAAAATAGCAATGAATAAGTACTTATCAATAATATCCTTAAATGTAAGTGGGTTAAATGCTCCAATCAACACAGAGGGTATCTGAATGGAAAAGAAAACATGATATGTATATATCATGTACTGTATATATATATATATATATATATATATATATATATATATATATATGTACTGTATATAAGAGACAAACCTCAGAACGAAATATCTATGCAGACTGAAAGTGAAGGGATGGAAAGAAATATTCCAGGCAAAGGGACATACGAAGAAAAGTTGGGATTGTGATACTTTTATCATACAAAATAGATTTCAAAACAAAGGTCATAAAAGAAACCAGAAAGGACACTACATGTTACTTAGAGAAGTAATCCATCAAGAAGATATAACCCTTATAAACATATGCACCCAATATAGGAGCACTCAAATATATAAGGAAATCTTGGAGGACTTCAAGAAAGATACTGACAGCAACACACACCTGAAGGGAGATAATGGGAGACTTTAACACCCCATTATCAACAACAGATAGATTTTCCAAGCAAAGAATCAACAAGGATATTGTGACATTAAACAAAACTCTAGATCTAATGGCTTAATTGATATATGCAGAATCTTTCACCCCAAATAGGCAAAATATACATCCTTTTCAAATGCATATAGAACATTTTGAAAGATAGACCAAATGGTAAAACAAAACAAGCCTCACAAATTCAAGAAAACTAAAATCATATTAAGCATCTTCTTGGATCACAATGGTTTGAAACTAGAAACCAATCTCAAGGAAATAAATCAAAAACATTCAAATACATGGAGACTGAATAACATACTACTAAATAATTAATGGGTTAATGATGAGATCAAGGAAGAAATAAAAGAGCTCCTGGAAACAAATTAAAATGAACACACAACAGCACAAACCTATAGTACACAGTGGTGGTAGTCTTGAGAGGTAAGTGCATAGCAATAAAGGCCTACTGAGAAAAGATAGAAAAATTTCAAATAAAAAACCTAACCCAACATATACAGGAACTAGAAGAAAAACAACAAACAATGCCCAAAGTGAATAGAAGAAAGAAAATAATCAAGATCAGAGCAAAATTAAATGACATAGAGATTAAAAAATAATTCAAAGAATCAATAAATTCAGGAGATTTTTTTCTTGAAAAATAAACAAAATTGACAAGCTTTTAAACAGCCTCACCAAGAAAGAAAAGATAGAAGACCCAAATAAATAAAATCAGATATGAAAGAGGAGAAGTTAAACTGATACCACAAAAATACAAAGGATTGTAAGAAATTACTATGAACAAAAATATGCCAAGAAATTGGACAACCTGAACGAAATGGAGAAATTTCTAGAATCATAGAATCTTCCAAAACTGAATCAAGAAGAAGGAGAAAGCCTGAATAAACTGATAACAACTAGTGAAATTGAAGCCATAATCAAATAACTCCTGGCACACAAAAGCCCTGGACTAGACAGTGTCAGAGGTAAATTTTACTAAACGTATAAGGAAAAACTAACTCCTATCATTATCAACTATTCTAAAATTTCAAAAAGATGGAAGACACCCAAACTCTTTTTATGAGGCCAGTAGTATCCTAATTACAAACCAGGTAAACACACAACAAAGAAAGAAAATTATAGTCCAGTATCTCTGATGACTATAGACGCTACAATCCTTAACAAAATATTGGCTCTGGATCCAGCAATACATTCAAAAGATCATACACCATGATCAAGTGGGATTATCCAAGGGATACAATATTGGTAAAATATTTGTGAATTAATAAATATAATATACCACAAACAAAATAAATGATAAAAATCACATGATCATATCAATAGATGCTGAAAAAGCATCTGATAAAGTACAGCACTCATTTATGGTAAACACACTCAGCAAAGTGGGAACAGAGGGAGCACACCTCAACATAGTAAAGGCCATATACAAAAAACCTGCAGCCAACATCATACCCAATGAGCAAAAAATAAAAGCCTTTTCCTTAAGATCAAGAAAAAGACAAAGGTGTCCATTGTCATCACTTTTACTCAACATAGTGCCGGAATTTCTTGCCACAGCAATCAGAAAAGAAAAAAAAAAAAAAAAAGGCATCCAAATTGGAAAGAAGGAAGTAAATCCCTCATTATTTGCAGATGACATGATAGTGTACATAGAAAACCCTATACTCTCCACCAAAAAACTACTTAACCTAATAAGCGAATTTTGCAAAATAGAGTGACAAAGTCAATATTCAGAAATTGAAGGCATTTTGTACACCAACAATGAAATATGAGAAACAGAAACTGGGGGGGGGGGGGAATCCCATTTACTACAGCAACAAGAAAAATAAAGTACCTAGGAATAAATTTAACCAAAGATGTAAAAGACCTATACTCAGAAAACTACAGAACACTGAAAAAAAGAAATCAAGGAAAACACAAACAAATGAAGCATATATTGTGTTTATGGATTTGAAAAAAAAACATCATTAAAGTGTCCATGCCACCAAAAGCAATCTATAGATTCAGTGCAATCCCTACTAAAATACCAATGGTATATTTCAAAGATCTAGAACAAATATTTCAAAAATGTATATGGAACCAAAAACAACCCCGAATAACCTCCACAATCTTGAGAAAGAAGAACAAAGTACAAGAAATCTGAATACCAGGTATCAAACTTACTACAAGACCAGTGTAATCAAGACAGCCTGTTACTGGCATAAGAATAGACACATAGATCAATGGTACAAAATAGAGAACCCAGAAATTAACCCATGTCTCTATGGTCAATTAATATTTGACAAAGAGGGCAGGAACACAAAATGGAGTAAAAATATTCTCTTCAATAAATGGTGTTGGGAGATCTGGATAGGCACATACAAAAAAATGAAACTCAACCACCAATTTACAACATACACCAGAATAAACTCCAGATGAATAAAAGACTTAAACATAAGTGTGACACCATTATAGTCCTAGAGGCAAACATAGGCAGAAAAATTTCAGATATCCCACACAACAATATTTTTCCCAACATACCTCCTAGGCAAGAAGGGAAATAAAGTAAAAAAATAAACAACTGTGACTACAGAAAATTAAAAAGCATGGCTAAAGAAAGCATCATCCAAATGAAAGGGGAGCTAACCATAAAGGAAAACATATTTTCCAATGATAATGCGACATATATTTTAATCTCCAAAATATATAAAGTCATACAATTCAACACCAGGAAGACAAACAATCCAATTAAAAAATGGGCAAAGTACCCGAATAGACACTTCTCCAAGGAGGACCTACAGAGGGTCCAGAGGCATATGAAAGGATACTCAGCATCACTAGCCATCAGAGAGATGCAAATCAAAACCACAATGAGATACCACTTCACACCAATGAGAATGGCCATCATTAATAAATCAACAAACAACAAATGCTGACAAGGTTGTAGAGAAAAGAGAACCCCAGTACACTGTTGATGGGAATGCAGACCAGTGCAGCCACTGTGCAAAACAGTATAGAATTTCCTCAGAAAACTAAAAATGGAACTGACTTTTGACCCAGTGATTCCACTGATTGGATTATGCCCTAAGAATCCTGAAACACCAATTCAAAAGAACCTATGCACCCCCTATGTTCATAGCAGCACAATTTACAATAGCCAAGTGCTGGAAACAGTCTATGTATCCATCAGCAAATGAGTGCATCAATAAACTACCGTATATTTACACAATGGAATACTATGCAGGAGAAAGAAAGAAGGAGCTCCTACCCTTCATAAGAGCATGGGTGGAAGTGGAGAGCATTATGCTAAATGAAGTAAGGCAGTTGGTGAAAGACAAATACCTTACAATCTCACTTGTAAGAGGAACCTAATAAACAAAATAAACAAATGAGCAAAACAGAACCAGAGGCAAGGAAACAAGAGATAGACTGACAGTGACTGGAGGGGAGAGGGTAGTGGGATAAGGGTGGGAAGGGACTAGTCAAAGAACGTGTATTAATGACCCATGGCCATGGACAACGGGGTGGGGATTGACTAGGGATTGGAGAGTAGACTGGGCAGAGGAGAACAAAGGGAGAAAAATTGGGATAACTGTAATAGAACAACAATAGAATACTGAACATATCTTTGATCATTATTTATTCAAGCTCCTGTTAAACATTTTTACTTAGAGAAAATGCAGTCTCACATGGCAATGTAACCATGCTGTCTCCATTTTTAATTAAAGAAGTTCATATAAATAACAGAGAAAAATATAATTAACCTCAACTGATACACTATTCAAATATTTTTAAAATATTAACCTTCAGACCATTTTAAACAGGCTTTTTATTGTTTTGTTTTTTAACCATTTATTCCCTTTAAACCCTACCCCCTCCCACGTGCAATTGCCACATTGTTGTCCATGTCCTTTTTGCTGAAAACTGTCCTTTTTATGGAGTAGAACTCTGAGCTCCAAAACTTCAGAGAAAAGATAACCAATGGCCTGAAATTCTAAAGAAAATAAAGCACTTCTTGATCTTTCAAGGTAGATAAAAACAGTGTCTAAAAGATGACAGGTTGTCCCATACAAATATGTCTGTAATAAGTAAACATGTTTCCTGTCTTCCATCTGAAAACAAACCAAAAATAAAAACTAGATTCCCAAAGTATATTATCAGTGGAATTATGAAATAGATATTCATGGACTTTGTATGGATAAAGGTTTTCAAAAGTAGCTGTCAGAAAAATGTAGGATGAATAAAAATGAAAAAAAACTGCATAAAATATACCATTTGGAAAATGTATGCTTATTATCTTATTTAAATTAAAATTATAGAAAAGTTTCAAAATAAATGGGTAGGAAAGTTATTTTAGAAAACAATGCAATGAATTAGTTGACCAATAAATTATGTGTGTGTGTGGGGGGGAAATTCCAGAGAATCTGGTGAAAAAGTAAACAGAAACTACAGCAGAGCTACCATTGTAAGACAAAACTGTTCCTAGTGAAATGTGAGATTAGTGCACCTCTGACCATATTTGTTCCCTGAACAGTACACAGCTTAGGAAGCAGAAAGCAGAAACCTTTCAGATTTAAGGTGTTGAAGAGAAGACATTGGAGATAGCAGAGCATCTAGCAATTCAGGCAAAACCTGAAAAAGGTGAGCCCCAAAATCTGAGAACAAACTGTCCAAATCCTTGATAGTTCTATGGTGTCAGGATTTAAAAAAGGAAAAAAGGAGCATGTAGCAGTTCATAAAACTGAACAGAGATATTAGCTACTGCATGCTGTGGGAGAATCAGATTCTGCAGTTTAACTGCAAGCAAGATAACTGCATATTATTGTATAAAAAGTTCCTCAACAAGAAAGAGATCCCACGGTCACTGTCAAGTATTATCTAAAAAGTTTATATTTGACCAAAAATTATTAGACAGACAAAGGCACATTAGGAAACATTAAGGATGTTAGGAAACATCACTTAGGAAACATTAGCAAATTCAGAAGTTCTCCAGACATTGGATATAGCAAAGAGAGTAGCTATTATAAATGTGTTCAAGTAATTAAAATATTACTTTGACGATTGACCTTATATATTTTAACAGAGAAATGAAAGCTATATATAAGCTAAAGTAAATAATCAATTACTGAATTAAAAAAATTATCTAAATAAATCAACATCAGATTTCACATAGCAGAAGAAAGAACCTGTAAACTTGAAGGAAACTTATTAGAAATTATCCATTTGAAAATCAAAGAGAAAAAAGAGTGAAGAAAGGCAAAAAAACCCTCAAAGATCTATAGGACAATATGAAGCAGTCCAACATGTACATGAAATTTGAATCACAGAGAGTAAAAACAGGAAGGGGTAGAATAAATTTTTGGAGACATAATTACTGAAAATCCCCTAAGTTTGGTGGAAGCTGTAGATCCAATTATCTCAACAAATCCTTACTAGCATAAACACAAAACCACTCCTAGATACACCAACAGGAAATCCAAAGGAAAAAAATCTAAAACTGTCAAGCATTGGTTACAACATTATTTATAATAGCTAAAAACTAGAAACAACATCATTTGGTGGGTAGATAAGCAAATTAGGCATATTTATATAATGGGACACTACTCAAAAATTCTTAAAAAGGAATAAACTACTAATATGCATAAGAACACAAATAAATCTCAAAAATAGCACATTAACTGGAAAAAGGGCAAACACAAAAGATTATATATTATGTAATTCCTTTCATTAAAGAAATTCTACAAAAAGTAAATCAGTGAATGACTGGGAATGAGAATGAGGAGAGGTTTTGACTAAAAAAGATAAAAGGGATTATTTGGGTAATGATATTCTATACCTTGATTTTCCTAGTGACTACAAAATTATATTCATTCACCAAATTCAACAAGGTGTACATCTAAAACATTTTCCTTATTGAAACTATACCTTAACGTATCTTCTAAGAAAAAAGTACTAGGTATTGGACTCACATACACGAGGTCTGTCCAGAAGGTATCCAGCCATGTAATATGAAAAACAGAGACATTTACTGAAGAAGATACACGATACAAGATATATTGTATATAGGACAATGACACCTCAGTCCCCTTCAAAATAGGCACCCTGGACTTCACACAGTTCTCACAATTGCCACCGGCTGCCCTGTCATATTTTCCTGAATCTCATCTATGGTCTGAAAAATTTTCCCTTTCAAAGATGATTTTATTTTGGGGAAAAGCCAGAAGTCACAGGGCACCAAATCTGGGCTGTACTGGGGCTGAGTCACCTGGGTGATTTGATTTTTTATATGACACATGATGCATGAGCAGGCATGTTGTCCTGATGAAGCTGTCAATCACCAGTTGCCCATAGCTGCAGACTTCTGAATCCCCTAAATACTCTCAGCAAAGGAATGTTCAAGCTTAATGCAAAATTTGATGCAGATTCATTGCTATACTCATTTTGAGTGTGGTGGTCACACAGTACACATGGTCACTCAAGAGGCATCTACTGCCCCCACTGACAGTACACTGAAGTCATCATTGTTCACACACACACTTTCCAGTCCACTCTCCTTGGATACCAGGTTACATACATGTTGCACAAACCATTCTTGTTATACTAACAATGGATGGAATTTATCCATAGAGACATTGTATGTGTAACAAGAATTCTTGAAAATATATAAAATAAACATAATAGTAGATGTTAATGGGTCAAAAGCAAAAATCAAGCAAGGGTAGAGAGTAGGAGAACTACAGCAACTTTGGTAAAATTTGGTCTGCTGCAATTTATTTTCTTATCCACAACTCGCCCCACAACCCCAGCATAGCCATGCTCCTTCATTTACACTTTTGTACCACAATGGTAGCATTGAGGAGTTGCAAGAAAGAGCATGTGACTCACAAAGACAAGGGTTTTTTTTGTTTTTTTTTCTTGTTTGTTTGTTTTTAATCCAGCTTATTACAAAAAAAGGTTTCTTTACCTCTGGTGTGGAGGATCAGAATAATATAATTAATATGATTGATTTAATTAGTGATATATCAAAATATATATGGTGCAAACAAACAAAAGACTGTGCCTATTTAGCAAAAGCTCTTTTTGCATTTTCTTAAAATAATCCATAAATACACATACATGCACCCACTAAATTCTGACAAAGTCTGCACAGGCCATATTCTTTAACTCAAAGTGCAAGTAAACTGGAAAGAAATAAAGTTCAAATGAAACCAGAACAACTGTAGGCATTTTTATATGGTTTTTTGAATACTACTTAAATCAAAACTGAACTTGTAGGCTAATTGCATTAAATCAATCAGTACCCAAACCTTCACAAAGGAAAATAGCAACAAAACCAAACTAGGCATTTATGGTAATTCAAGAAATTAGAAATAAACCAACAATAAAAACTGTGGAAAATAGAGTAAAACAATTAACAGATATAAAATCAGGAATCAATAAGATAAAAAATTTAAAGAAAACTACTAAAATAAAAGAAAACATCAATATTTTAATAAAGAATTATACCACTTAAAAAATTATCGTTGAAGTAAGAAACATCCAAAGCCTTGTAAGAATTTTCTTGTTTATTTGAGCCAAACTGAGGACAATTGCTAGGAAGCAAAATCTCAACAAACTGAGGAAATGCTCTGGAAAATGACAGTTTGCATCTTATTTTATACATTACAATCAAAGGAGGAGGTGTAAAGGAATTAGACAAAACAGTGGTAGAAGTGGTAGATTAGGGAGGCCGGAGAAAGCAAAGTGGGGAAATCTTTGGGACTGGAAAAAGTAAAGCTGATAGACACAAACTTCATTTACATTGGTGGGTGCAGGATAGTAAACAGTTAACAATTAGCACCATAATAACAATGAAGGGTTTTATGGTCTCTGTTCTGGTAGGAAGGGTCTGGAAAAAGGAAATTACCCCAATATTCCAAAGGTCTGTTAGGTAGATGCAAATAGACAACAGTCAGGCTCAGTTAAGGTAAAGACTGATCTCCATCAAGGAAGATACTGGCTTAAGACATGACTGTTCCTACTTGCCATGACTCATTTTTAGATAGAAGTTTTAATTTCAGACCATCCTATATGGTTACTTCAGGTCTCTGAGTTTTTAATGCACCCCCTTGCAGGCCTCCCCTGAGTTTTTCTGGGTTAGTACATGCCCCCCCCTTTTTTGTCCACATTATAAAGTGCTTTTACAATAGCTAGGATGAAAATTTTGAAAGCATTATCATTATAGCACCATTTGATATATATTTTGAAAATCTGCATGAAATAGTGAAATAATGAATATAGCAAACATTATCTAAGTTACCTCAAAAAGATGTAGAAAATCTGAAGATAGTAAATAACTGAAAGCATTTAAGTAAGTATTGGTTTGGCAAAAAAATTCCTTTGGTTTTTCTGTACAATGGTTCTAGTAGTGCTTAGTTGTCTTTAACTTCATTTAAAACAATTTTGTTATATTGTATTGTGAAAGCTGTCATATCAGCATGGATTTAAAAAACATCAAAATTGGTGAATTTTTGTATAGCCATTTTAATATTGAAGATAGAAGAAAATATGCAACATTCTTGGCATTATGCTTTATTTCAAGAAAGGCAAAATGCAATTGAAATGCAAAAGAAACATTTGTGCAGTGTATGGTGAAGCTGCTGTGACTGATCAAACATGTCAAAAGTGGTTTGCAAAGTTTCATGTCAGAGATTTCTCATTAGACAATGCTCCATGGCTGGGTAGACGAGTTGAAGTTGATAGCGATCAAATTAAGACATTAATCGAGATTGACATTATACCATGCAGGAGATAGCTGACATACTGAAACTATCCAAATCAATAAAGTTAATGGTGAAAACAAAAACTGTCTTTTATTTTACAGGAAAAAACTAAACTGACTTTTTAGGCAACCCAATAACTTCAATACTTTCCTTCACTTAATGGTTTTACAGGCAATATTAGCAAGTGCTCCCAAATAAACAAAAATATAATGCTGTTTCAAGTATGCTTCTAAAGGAAAGAAAGTTTCTCAATCCATTTTATAAAACTATCCTTATCCTGATACTATAATCTGATCAAAATGACAAAATAATAAAACCCAGGGCTATCCTCATATAAAAATTTGTATCTAAATGTCCAGTGCTATCAAATATAGTCTAGTAATATATTAAAAGTACTATATTAATAAAATAGATTTTCATATAGGAATGTTTACAGATGACTAAATATTTTGCAATCTATTAATATAATTCGGTATACTACAAGGTTTAAGGAGAAACAACATACAGTAAATTTTAACACAGAAGATAATGGTGGTGTATGAGTCTTCCTAATTTTTTAAATAAAATAGTAAATTATTAGTAAACTTAGAAATTACTTCATTATTTATTAATTTTGCCACACATGCATATGATAAGCAAATATCATTAATCTTTCAGTTAATTTGGTGCAGACACTGACCCGCAGTGTCTGTGTCATTATGGATGAAATGAGACATTCACACGGACTACCGAGTCAAGTGGAGGAAAATGGACAACATGGCTTTTCTCTCAAGGGGAGCAAAAGCCCGTAGCCTCTGCCATAACAGGCCTTTATTGAGTTTCTCCACCCATTACATGATGGTCCTCATTTACTATGCACAGGTTCACTTTAGGTGGTTACCTTTTACAGAAAACAAAGGAGCCAATGCCGCTAATCACATCACAGAAGAGGGATATTTGCAAATGAAAAGCCAAAAGTGGTTGAACCCTTTACACTCATCCTTGGAAGGTTTAGCATGGTTTTTAGGAAGTTACTTTGCAGTAAATGTCCTCAATTCAGGGTGAGGTAGTTTTTTAGCAAGAGCAAGACTCATAGTGGCCTAGGCACATTTCAGGCCTGATTCTCACAGGAGAACCTATCCGTGGGCGTGGGTCCTGTGCATCTCTAAGTGGGAGCTGGGCCCGCACCACACAGAATGGTCTCCCACATTAATTGATACCAGGGAAGTTATGCTTACAAAGGATGAAGTCACTCCCAGGTATAATATGTATATTTATATGTGTATTCTTATTCTTGTAAGTCTTGTAAGTCAAAAGCATAAGCAATTGTTATGCTTTAATGCATTTATTTTTATAAGAAAGTTCATTTTACTATTTTAGTTGTTTATGACTAGCTCCTTTTATATCAGGGCATCCTCATTCTTAATATCCTATTTTGAATCACCTCTCAAGTGCCTAGAATACACCTACACATATATTTATATCACAATGATAAGTATAATTTATTGGGCCTTATGTGAATAAGAGAGAATTTCTATTGTCTTGTATATGAAGAAAAACTTTTCTAGGTATACATTTCTCGTATCAAAATAATATCCTCTCAAGACTGTGAAAATTGTGCTTCACGAATTTTTAGTTTTTATTGCTATAGAGCATTACTAGCATTTGTATCTACCTAGTGTGGATTTGTGGGATTGTACATTAACATGTGAAATTCTAAAATTTCATCAAGATGTCAAATCCTAGTCTTTAATTAATTTTGTCGCGTGGGTCCTCCTAATCCTTTCAATCTAAGTGTTTAAGTTTTTCCTTCAACTCAGAACAGTCACCTCCTTCATGCCTTAGGTGAAAGCTCCACTCTGTCCTTCATTTCCACAGGGCTGGTATATGCGTACCTCATCTTCTGGGTCTGTAGCATATCTTTTCTCCTATTATTTTTGTCTCTTTATTCTCTTCCTTTAGTTCTTTGAAAATTTCTCACTCAAGCCTTCTGCTTTTCTCTTGTATCCAATATGGTGTCAATTGTCTCCATCCATTGTACTTTTAAAAACAAATCTGGCTATTCTGGTGTTTATGTTCTGCAGCATATTACTAATAATGTCTATTAGTAATAATATCTTTGTTTTCTCTTGGACTAAATTCTTTTCAGACTCAGATATTTGTTCTCATTCCCCATATAATTCTCCTATCACGAAGAATGTATTTTCCAATGTTCGTGACTTGTGTCCTATCGGACTTGTGTCCTATCAGAGACTGGGCAGAGACCCATTTGCACCTCCGAGGTCCATACAAGGGAAAAGAGAAAGGTCCTTTGTCATCCTAGTTAAAGTAAAACATAGCTACAATGAGAAGCAAAAAATGTTGCCACTGTTTCTTTTGTGAGTTTAGTAAAGAAGCCTAAGTATTAGTCAGGGAAGTAATTTCAGTGTTTGCCTAGTAGAGTTGTTCTCACTCACAGCTAGTGTGGCAGTCTGCCCACTTTCACCTGGCTTGGCCACCTACACCAACGCAAGTTTTGCCTTTCTTATTTCCTATATAAGCAGAGCCCTGCTAAAAATAGGTGTTTTTAAGGAAACAAATGTTAATAATGTTTAACTTGAGCTGCCCATAGTGCAGTTAAAAAAGCATTTAAAGCAATTAAAGATAAATTCTCCTTCATATTGGGAGTTAAACCCTTTCATTTTGCTTCATAAGGACATAAGCTGATTATTTGCAAATACGAGGGCAAAACAAGGGCAAAGAGACATGAGAGACCAATCAAAAGCCAGTTTCTACACTGGGAGCTTAGTGTCCCTATAATCTGAACCAGGATTCAAATAGGGCATACACAAAACAGGACATGTGTACACACTTCACGTGACTTCTCAGCAGATCTGAAAGACATCTTTGTTGTTTATCAGAAACAGCAACTCCTTGAATAACATCGTATCTTTCAGTGTTATTTGTTATGATATTGATGAGGAAAAAAAACGTATTCCTGGTCATGGCAATTGTCTTTATGAAGTTTGCAGGCTCTCCCCTTATCCAGGCGAGTTTCGCCCAGGGACTGCCATTTCCTCCCATATCCAGGGATGCCCATGAGAGGCAAACTGGTGTGTGTCTGTTGCCCCAGTCTGAGTGTGGTCATGGGAATGAGCGGCCCTGCAGTGGAAGGCAGTTCTGTCCAGGGCTGCTTGCTGCCTGCACCAGAGCAGCCAGATCAGCTCAGACCACCTGCGACCCTGAACTGTTATAAGCTGGTTGGAAAATAGTTGTACTTGCTTTTATTAGTTTTCTTAAATATATGTAGAGCTCACATTTATTTCAGTGTTTAATATTAGAAGTGTTTTGGGTTTTTATTTAAAATTTGGAGACATTTTTGTGACCATAAATATTGGATAGGAACTTAACTCTTGTCTATGTCAATTGGTAAAATTCATTTTGTTATACATCATTTCACTGAAAGTCCCAGTTCCCAATAACCTATCGTTGACATTAAGTGAGGACTTACAGTACTGTGTTCCAGAGTCAAGGACCTGCCTGCCACAATTCCGGTGGCCTAATCCAGAGGTCACTCTGGAATGCTGACATTGATTTCAGTAGGGAAAAAATGGTAAATATACAACTAGGAAACAGGAACTATTCCAAATGGTCATCACATACATGTCATTTGATCTGATTTTACTAGATATACATTTAAAGATTTTAATTATATGTACCACATTGATGAAATATGCCTTAAATTATTTTAATAAAATTCAAGTTACATTTTAAAGTCTTAAGAAATATTTGTTACTGAACTGCATGTTGAAAACAACTGTTCTCATTTAAACTCAGCATTTTATCACTTTATTCTCTTTCTCCTTTTATCTCTGTCATTCCTTCTCTCTCTCTCTCTCTCTCTCTCTCTCTCTCTCTCTCTGGCCTGGAAAATCTGAGCAGTATAGTTGTGACAGAATAAGAGCAAATGACAGGATTCTGTCTATCATCTTCTATAATTTATAATGCTTAATGTGGTAAGGTGGATAATTTTATTAATTTTACTCATATATCACTATTGCAGATAGGTTAAATATATTTTCTAAGGGAAAATTCTGTAGGTCAACATTATTATTATAAACCAAGTATAGCAGCAAGTATTGTAATGGAATGTAAAAAACAGTATCTAGAAATATGATTCAGATAGATAATCTTGTCCCTGAAATGAATAAGGCAGTACAAATGTAATCAGCTTTCTATGCTTGGAAACACTTAAAATAAGTCATACACATTCTATAAATGAAAGTCCAAACTCATCACAATACCAATTACTGACCGTATATATATGTATGAAAAGGTAATAGGACACAGTCTCCCATGATATAAATGTGCTCCTAGCTTGCAATTCTGTTTTTTTTTGTTGTTGTTAATGTTATTATTTTGTTCTAATACTAGAAAAATTAATTTGACCATCATCCTTTTTAAAACAAAACTGCCACCTGTAGTACCTAGTGAAATAAACCAAGTGGTACTTCTCCCAGGGCACAGGTAGCCGTGACAGTGTTCTAGCAAATACTGGAGCACTGATATTATCCTCCACAGAAATTTAAGTTGGAAACCTAGAGGAAAATTAAGTCACTATTAGTGAGAACTAAAGCCAAAATAATGCCATGAGGTAAATTTGGGGTTATCAGGATCATGATGAATTGAGTTTATGAGGAAAAAGAAAGCCCAAATAGGAGTAAGATATTAAGAACACAAATAAGCAAGAGTAAGAGATGGAGCTGTGTTTTTGGCATTTCACTAATCCAGCATACTTGAGGTTTGGGAATAACTTCAGATGTTAAGGCCTGAATGTCTGTGGGAAGAGGTTGTGGGGAAACCTATACATTGAGTATTTTGAAGTGGCCTAGATGCTATAATGAATTATACATTGGAAGGCTGGGTGATCCAAACAAAGAAAACAACTAGCACCAAGTTCCTAATGTGAAAATGAATTCAACACCAAGGAAAAACCGAGGAAATTGAAAAGCACACAGGAAATCTGCAACTCAGACCAAAATATCTTTACTCAAAGTATATTTCTCTTTGAAAAGGGATGAAAAAACTGATGCAGTATTCATGAATTACATGGTCTGTATAAAATCAAGTTGACCTACTCAAATCTTTTCTGTTATTCACAGTGTAGGAAAAAAAAACTATTAAAGATAGAAGCAGTAATAAAATGAAATATCATTAAAGTCATGTCATGGAGAGATATTTAATAATATAGAAAATGTTAATCATATACTGTAAAGAGCAGATTTACAAAGAGTGCTTTGCTTTTCCCTACAATTCTGCTCAAAATGTATTAGAGGAGCTTGAGCAACGTATGCTTTGGCATGAGAATAGCGAACGTACAAAGGGCAATGGGCCAGTGTGCAGTTTGCAGACCCTTGTGAAATGAGAACAGCAGTACTGAAAGGTGGCCTAATACTGGATGTGGGAACCAGAGCAAGGTGAGGAGGGCTTTCATAGAAGGAGGTGATCCAGCTCAGGGTGTTAGAGTTCAAGAGGGGTTGGGAGGGCTTCCATGTAGGAATCAGCCTGGTGAGGAGTGCCATGTCCCAAGGAGGCGAAACAGCTCTCTCTGCAGAGGACAGTGATGACAGTGGCAGGAGATTAATACATACAGTGAGACTGATAAAACTAGCAAATACATTAAGAATAATGAGAGTCAGGTCTCTCATTGTCAAAAAAGAGAGAGAACTATGAAAAGGAGAATACTGGGAAGGATCTTATGGTGTTAGGAACTGGATAATCAATGTTAATGCATGTTTTTAGAGAGATTAGATGATAGATGATAGATGATAGATGATAGATAGAACAGCTATAGATACAACTGTGTATATATACACATATATACATACTTACAGGGGTGTGTAAGTATGTATATATGCACATGTGGCACCCAGATACAAGGGTGTATGTACACATGTGGCACCCAGATCTTGATTTCTAATTCCATTTTGCATTAAAAGGAACCAGGACCCTTCATTTTTTTTTTTCTAAAAAAAAAAAAAAGGCTGATTTCAAGCTGCAATAAAGTGCAAGGGGAGCCTGGATTCTATCACCGTGTCAGAAGGCAAGGAAAGCTCAAACAATAATGGGATGTGTTAGATAGACACAGAACCCACCGGCCACATCTGAGATAATTTGAGCCTCAAAATAAATATATTAATGTATTATATTATAACCTTTAGAATAAAATAGGAACCCATGAGTCTACATTAATTAATAATGTTAATTTGAATTTTGATAAGAAACAGGACATTTACATTATTTATCATAAAAACTATCCTCAGATTTTTTCTCCTTTCTTGGTTCTCCTCTGCTGCTACTGCCACCCCTTTCTGTTGCTGTTCCCTGGTCTCTATCTTCAGCTCTGGGCACTTCTTACACTAAACAGACAATGAACACACTCATCCAACCTGGAAACTTAGGAGGCCTCCTTGATACTCCCTATCCTTAAACTCATACATAAGAAATTAATCATGTTTATTAATTTACTTCCTTACCTTCTCTCAAAAGTTTACTATGTATTTCAGGCCAACCTTTTCTGTGTTACTTCCAGCTTAGATTACTCTCTCCTTCCAGCCTCTGTGCCTCCTCTACTTTATTCGTTAACTTATTCTGACATTCTCAGCAAATATGTATTTAGATTCTATTATGCATCAGCACCAAACAGATAGTCCCTGCTCTCATGTAAATTGAATTCTAATGGTAATTAAAGAACTAACTTAAGAAATAATTACAAATTGATCTTTATGGTAATATGTAATAATTGATACAAAGGAAAATGATAGGAGTTATGAGAAGGTATACAAAGAAAAGTGATCTAATCTAGAGATCCATAAATGTCGTCATCAAGAAAGTTGTATTTGAACTGTGATCAGAAAACAAGAGTGGTTTTTAATTGTGAGATGGGTGGGATAGAAAATGCCAAATAATACACAGACCACGTACAAAATCCACACAGCAGGAAGAAGCAATTTGGTTGTGGACACCAATACAAGCCAGCATGGCTAAAGAACAGTGAAGGAGAGGAAGAGAAGGTGTGGACCTGAGAGATATTTGGAAGGAATATTGACAACAGTTTGGATGCACTATCTCTTTGGGGAAAGAGATATCAAGGATGACACTTGAATTTCTGATTTTAGCAACTGGTTAGATGAGCATGCTATTTGCTTTGAAAAAGAACATCAGAGTGATCCCAGGCTCAAAACAGGGGAGGAGGGGAAAGAAACATAACTGTATTTTAGTTTCAGGTATAATGATTTTTATTTGCCTATCGAATCTCTTATTGGTGACATTTGGAGTTCGGAGGAGACACATGATGGCAGCTATAGAGATAAGAGTTTTCAGACACTAAGGAGTCAAAAAAGATAAAGGAAGGAAGACGTAGATGCAGGAAGTGGTTAATAGCTCCGATTTCTGCTGACACATCAGACAAAATAACTGACCTACATTTATCAGAATTAACCATACGAAGGTCATTGATGCCTATAGAATAAATTACTTCAAAGTTTTAAAGACAGTCGATTGGTGTGCTGATGGCCTCGATGCAACCGTGTTTTGTGATATTCCTGACTGACTCACTTCCACCCCAGGGCACTTAATCACCTTGTTTCTCATTGCCCTCACCTGTGAACTTCCCCTCATTCAAGTCCTAGTCCTAATTCTTCCCCTCAGTGATAAACCTTTTTACTTTTGTATTTTTTATTTATATCACCGAATACTTTTAATGAATAATGTGATTTTTATACTTCTCTCCCTATAAAAGTATTAGTTCTCTGAGGGTGAAGATCATATTTTGTTCATCTTTGCTGTCACAATGACTAGCACATGGGAAACAAATATGTGTTCAGTTATATTTACTTAATTTTCTATTACTCATGAGTTGCTTTTCAATTGATTTCTCATTATCCTGTTTCTCTTTATATGTGCATTTCTGAAAGAGGCAGACAAGATGTTTCTTCGTGAGCTTTGCCAGGTGTTGGCACATTCATAGAGTCACCATGGATACAAGTTCTGCTCCTCAATTTTCAAGTCAAGAATCTTAATTTCACCAGTTAGTCTTGTGATAGCCAGGTTCTATTCATAGCAACCAGTTTACCAAAAAGATACATATAAATATATATACATACTCTGAAGATGATACATGTTTGTGTGTTCAATATTGCAAATAAAGAATAGTTTGCATAATTATGAAACACAGAAAAATAATATCAATATATTTTATTGATAATATCCAGCTTTTATATTATGTTAATATTTGATGTTTTGACAAAGGGAAAGAAGTGAGAGAGAAAACAGAATCTGTAGATTCAGTGAGACTGCATGATGAGGAGGTAAAAACATAGCACTTTGAAATCAAAACAAACCAGGGTACAAATTCCACCTGTCTTCTTACAAGCTTCTTTATCTATGAGCAAGAAATAACAAAGCCTACCAAATAGAGTTATTATGAGAATTAAATGAGGCAAATTATATAAAGTGCCTCTAATGCTCTGTATAATATTATATGAGATGCAACATAAATATTCTTATTCTTATGCTCTTGTTTTATATGAATATATGTCCTTTGTCTCAAGTCTCCATTTATGTCAACAAATGTTTATTTCTTATTCTCTTCATATTATTTTCTAGCTGAAGTACCATTTTTTTCTAGCACCATCTTTTGGAATCTTTGAAGTAGCAAATTCCAGAGACTGGTATAATGGGACAGCAAACATTACCTTCTACATTCAAAATCAAGTGTAAATAAATATACAACCAAGTGATCCTACCTGATCTTCAAGCCCAGATTATCAGTACATGTGAGAATATCCAGAAGTTAACTTTGGCTGGGAAAACTCCGTGTGCAAGTAAAGGTTCTAAGCCTTTTTTTTTTTTTTTTTTGTATCTGGAGAGGCAGATTTTGCGAGCACATTGTTGTAAAGGACGTGTTAACACAGTCTCTCCAGCTCTGATCTGGTTGATTCATGTGTCCACCTGACTAGGTCACCGATGGTCCAGAAAATTGATCAGACTTTATTTTGAGTGCCTCTGGGTGGATGACGTCCACATTTGAATTGGTAAACTGAGTAAAGGAGATTTCCCTCCTTACTGTGGGTGGGCCTCCTCTAGTCAGAACAAAAAAGCTAACCTTGCCTTGAGTTAGAGGGAACTTCTTGTGCCTGATTGCCTTGAACTGGAGTATCAGTTCTTTCTTGCCTTCAGTCTCAAACTGAAATACCTGCTCTTCTTGGACCTCCAGCCTGCCAACTGCAAATCTTGGGACTTACCAGCCTCTCTAATAGCATAAGCCAATTCCTTAGAATAAATTTCTAGATAGATTGATAGATCAACAGTAGATAGATACATAGATAAATAAATAGATAGAGATTGAGCTAAAATTATATATATATTATATGTATATCTCTATTTGCTCTGTTTCTCTGGAGAAGCCTCACTAATGCTTCTATCTTGGAGAAATCAGGAGAATGAAAGACCCTTGTAAGGGTCCTCTCCTTAGAGCAACTAATGATGAAACTCACTGTAGATTATCTTCAATATTTAGTATCTCAATCAATGTCAGACGAGATCGGGCGCATTCAGGGTGGTATGGCGGTAGACATCAATCAATGTCTTCACCTGTCTTGATTGATATAGCATGATACAGGCACACGCTTACCAAAAATATTTAGAAGCCTTAGCCAGGCTTTGTTCTAAGATAGCTAAACACGTTTTTGAGTTATTTTTGCAGAAGCACAGGGTCTGGCATAAATAATGTCCCTTTTTATTATAAAACCTACATTATAAAATCATAAGTATGTAATTCCGTAATATAGCAATATCATATTCAAGCTCACCATATGACATTTTAGGTGAAACGTTCAAATTAAAACTATAAATTATTACACCCACATTATTACCCTGCATTAGTAACTTCTGCTGGACCCGGTATATATTGCAGTTTATTTCTCCTTGACATATTTAGTAGTAACTTGATTTTTTAATATTGATAAGAAAATGATTAATCCACCCTGAAAATATTTATTAAAGACACTGTAGAAGTTAATGCAAGCTTTTTGAAATTTAATTGTTTTAGAAATGTCTCTTCATGTGTCTCTGCATACATGGCACATAAACACTGGTGCCATCCATAAATTTTTAGGTGAAAAAAGGAGCATCATATTTTATTTAGAACTAAAATATATTAATTATATTTTAAGGAAAATAGTTTGAATTTTGATCAATCAACTAGTGTCAAAATATGCACCTCAGATTTCTTTTCAAGTAGCCTATTTACTATAGAAATTTTTTTCTGTAGAAAAAAAATGGAATGTTACCCATGGTTCATTTGCACAGTCTTTAGAATTCTAGTAACATATGAGCCACAGTGTGAAATTTTTACTAAAGAAGGATTTCAGAAGCAACATAAATTTGAGAAAACTATTCATTTTGTATATAAGCTTCAGTCAACAACATAATCCTTACTACAGAATAATCTTTACCCTAACTGGTAAACAGGGCTCTCTATAAATAACACCTAAAAGCTAACTCTTTTTTCTCTCTCTATGTCTAAAGGGAAACATATTTATTCACTCATCCTTGTTAATAGATAATTTTCAAAAAAGATAAAATCATGACTCATACAGATATAAAAATGAACAGATGTTAAGGATATTATTTAACTTGTAATCAGTGAAAGAACCAAGCAGATGTTATAACTCATTCAGATGAGAATTCAAAGCTTAGACACATTTATAGATCAGAAATATTGAAATAGATATGCAGTTGGGTGCAAAACTGGTTTTTCAACAAGGAGAAGAAAAGAGAGTGGAGTCGATTGAACCTCTATCCAGACAGAAAAAGTGTGTGTGTCTACAGACGACAATTATTTTGCAAGCCCTAACTGTTATGGCTCAGTGGATTGAACACCAGCCTGCGAACTGAAAGAATTATTTTGCATTATTATCAGTTCTGTATAATTTACACAGTTGCAAAATGGCTTCTATGGAATCAGAATGAAATATACCAAAGAGGTATTTTCTGAGATCTAAACCAGCTATTTTCAACCTTTTTCATTTCATGGTACACACAAACTAATTATTAAAAGTCTGTGGCACACCAAAAAACATTATATTTTTTTGCTGATATAACAAAAAGTAGATACAATTTTAATTTATTCACATTGGATGGTTATCATTGTGTTGACTGTTGTCATTGTTTTTTTAAGTTGACAATCTAAGGTAAAAGAGGTCAGTCAGGTATTGCATGTTTTAAAAATTCTTGCAGCACATCAAGTTTTCCACTAAAACATACATTTTTATTTACACAGAAAAATGTAAATTTAGCTTGGTTCCTACAGCTGATGATGAACAAAAATATTGACATTTAAATGTGTTTGGGTTATATTAGCACATACCAACCAAAAATCTCATAGCACTACAAAGGAACCCCTCGTCCAAGGTCTCACCCCTCCATCTCGGCCAGAGGCAAGCAGCAATTTAAGGACCCAGATTAAGTCTTTAAAAAAATCATAATAAAGCCCAAATACTTAGTCTAGTGAGGCTGGACTCAGAGCAGAAAGCAAGGGTAGGTGATTAGAGCTGGTCAAGAGACAGTGAGAGAAGGAAGACGTTCATGTTTTCTCTTATTTCTCTACTCCTCGTGAACCAATCCAGTGTTTAAAATAAATATAGGTTCCATTATTTAGCACAATCATATTTGTGTCAGAATCTATTACTTCTACACCCAGTAATCCATTTTTTAAGCTGTGGTGATATGCATAAAATAAAATTTTCCAATTCAACCTTCTTTGAGAATACAATTCGGTAGAATTAAGCACAGTAACGTTAGTCTGCAACCACCACCCAGCCATCCATTTTTATCCTGGATGTTGCAGACAAAAGAAGGGCCACATGTACTCCTGACAAGTTCAGGGAAGGCCTGCATAGTGGCCTTAACACTCAGACACCAAAGAAACCCCACAGGATGGTCTGAAATTAAAACTTCTTAATGAAAGGTAAGTCATGACAGGTAGTCACGTCCTAGGCCCATATCTTCCTTGCCAAAGGCCAATCTTTACCTTAACTGAGCTTGTCTTTTTGTTTTACAGTAATGTATTTTTGGAATGTCATAGTAACCCCCTTTTGCCATACCCTCTAGGGCACAATCTCCCCCTAGAGCACGAGACCACAAAACCCTCACTGTTATCTTGTTCTCCCACATACCATCTCTATGAGCTGTAAATGTTAATTGTTAACTAGCCTGTAACCACCAATGTGAAAAAAGTATGTGTCTATTCTGTTTTACTTTTTATCTAATCTCAGAAGAGTTCTCACTTTGCTTTGTCCTGTCTCCCTAACCTATCACCAGTGGATTTTATGTAACCCTCTTATGTCTTCCCATTTAATTCTGATGTATAAAATAAGTGGTAAAAGTGCTATTTTCTGGAGCATTTTCTCAGTTGAGATTTTGCTTCCTGGCAACTGTTGTCAGTTTGGCTCAAATAAACTCATAAAAATTCTCTGCAGATTTGAATATATCTTACGTCGACTATGTTGATGGTACATTTCTAAGAAGAAACTGGAATGAGGTAGAAAAAGGAAGGAAGTTACATCTGACATAAAGAAATCTCCTTGTCAACATGTGTTTTTTAAAGCATCTATCACAAATAAATTGCCATCAATGAAATTTCATATGTCCACTAAATTTGGCCAGAAAAAAAATTAGCCCGAAAGCTGAAAAATTATGACAACCTGGGACTGAAGGCTTATTTGCAAGTAAATTTTTTTTCCACAAGTTCACTTTCAAAAGATTCCCCAACATGTCTTTTGTCTACTAATATAAAAAGGTTAACCTGTTGTTATAAAATGATAAAAAATAGTTAAAGCTGCATAACAAAGAGCAAGTATGTAAATATTATTGGGCACAATGATGTTTCCAACAAACTTCAGTGGAGTCCCATTGAGGACCTGTCATTATGTCTGTAGGGTGTCCTGCCTATAGTTTCTTCAATGTGAGTAAATTGTTTTGCAGATTTCCTCGATGGTTTTCCCAGCCTGATTTTTTGTTGCCTGATTAGAACCCACTACTTACAAATATGCCTCTAATCAGATTCATAGCATTTATTTAAAACAATGATAGTAATAAGTCTCATACAATAACTTATCAAGCAAGTGGTATTGTATTGAAAATGTATAGATAACAAAATCTTTGACTTGATTTTGTAATCTATACATTAACCCTTGTAATGAAGCTATTCAGTGGTTGGATTTCAACTAATGAATAACTCATTCATTTCTTTACTCAGGCTTTCGTAAAATATTTCAGCTAGGTACTAACTAGATGCTAGAACATAAACATAATAATATAAGATTTCAGGCTTTATGTGGCTCAATTTTGTGTAGAGCCAAACATGATTAATCAGTTATTTAATAGATCTGGGCTGGAAAATTGTGATTTGTAGAATTATAAGCAGTTTTTGCCCTTTACAATAGATATTGAAATATCTTTAGGAAAATTCCTTACTAGTTTCTTTAAAATTACACTTGATGCTATCTTTAGACAAGGAAGAATAGATTGGTCTAAAACTATAACAGGATAGATGCACAGTAGAGATCTTTTCTATTCAATAACAGAGTAAATATTGCAACAAGGAATTGGACCAGATTTGGAGAGAGCTAGCTGGAGTGAGTGGGTTTTGTCCTAACAATAGTCCAGTCATTGTGTGTGTCTTGGTCAATTCACGATGGTGAGAATACATTATCCAGAAGGAAGAGGATAGACCTACTGTTTGTCACCTCAGACAGGGCAATTGGGACCAGGCTGTAAAATGTGGAAATGTCTCTGCTTTATACTGGTAGACACTGACACTCACTTTGCAGGTAAGGACTCTGCATAGCTTTTGTCCCATGGATTCTAAGAAACACCACTTACTACAGCAGGCTGTTCATTCCAGGTGATGTACTCAGGCTATTCCTAAGCCTACTGTAAAAAAAAGTGACATTTTAGAGCCCACTTTAAGTTGTACTATGGTGAATAAGCAACAACACCACTTCCAGGAATACCTGCAGAGATCTCCATCAGATTTTAGATGTCCTTACAGAGAGATCAATTAGTGCATTTTTCACATTTATTTCATTTGTGTATTTCATGACAATTATTTATTACTTTATATTTATGTGTTTAATTCATTATTGTCTCATTCTCCTGACCAGACTATATGACTGTAAGCTCCTTGAAAGTAGGGATCATTTGAGTCTAATTTGCCTAGCATAGTGATCACACAGGGGAGATGCCCCCCACAATTCCTTGAGTGAGTGAAGCAGTGTTATTTACAGAAGAGTCTGCAGGAGGATGACAGAAAATCAGGTAGAGGGAAAGAAATTTCAACTTAAAATCAAGTTTGCTTAATTTTGGAATTAAAATGAGAAAATGACAACAGGGATTCTAATTACAAAAACAGAAGTTGCATCATAGTTCCACACAACTTTGCATCCATGTGCAAGGGGGCACATGATGCTATTGGATAAATTTAAAGGGGTGGTTGAGAGTCCAAACAACAAACTTGCTGTAATCACATTGCAGGAAATAGGGATAATTCACTGTGTTCCTGTTAAATACACATATATTCAAGGCTAAAAATAAATCTTAGTCCTCATATTTTATACTTATTTTTAAATCATGGGTCATGTTAATAATTATAATTAGTAAATAGTATGAACTAGGTGATTTAAGAGAATAAAGCTAATCATTGAACAACTCAGATTAGGGGTGTCAATCTACTCCCCTGCATAGCACTTGATATTGTCCAAAAAAAAAAGAAAAAAAAAGGAAGAGGATTGGAAAAGTAAACTGAATCAGAACAATTTAAAATCTTCACAATATTTACAACCCAGTGAAGAGCCAGACTTCATTAACAAAAATGTATTATTTGAGGCCAATGCAAGGGTACTTCACATGCCAGCAAGTTGTTCCCGACTCTAAAACTACAATTATAAATTCTAATGTGATTGCTTAGCCATTACAATTACTGACTAATAAATATATATATACATTAATCTAAGGTGAAGGCTTTTGCTTTGTTACTGTATTTCTTTCAGAATCTACCATTCTGAGTATTATCATAATGATTTAGTTGTCAGTGTATGAAAAGCAACAGAGAGAAATTCACTTTAGAGTTACAAAAACATGAGTATAAAGATTAGGTCTTATCCATCCTATCCAATGAGTTTCTTAGGGAAAGATAACTATAAGGGGAGTAATACCAAAGACATTTGTTTCCTGAGTCTAATTCATTTTCACTGCTGGAGGCTGCCTTGTAAACTAAACGAAATGCATAGGTTCCTGCTTCTTGAAATTCTGGCATGTGGAGCTTTTCTGGAAATAACACTTTATTACTTCCATTTTACCGGTCTTTTGTTTTGTTTCTTTTCCTTGTGTCTATTTGTTATTTCCCCAGCAATTGATAAAGCTGTCCACGCTGTATAAGCTAAATCATAGAATTTGGTAGATTATACAAATGCATTGTTTTATAAGAGATAGAAATAAACATTTGCTGCCCGCCCTCAATAGATTTTTCTTTCTGGAAAATTCATCCCCAGAAAAGCATTTCTTTTCTGGGGCTTAATTTTCTTAAGTGTACCATTGACATTCTCAATAATTACCATATTCTCGTTCGCTTGTTTGGTTACCTTTTGTCCTCTGAGAAAGAACAATACAGCCTGTCTTCTCTCAGTGTTTTCCAAAAGCAATTTTGTATCTTCAGAAGAGACTTCCAAATATCTGCTTGAACACAAATAACTCTATTTTTCCATTCAATGTGAAAGAATTGTACAAATAACCACACCACTAGACTGTGAAGAGTAAATAGCATCCATAAAATATCAAACACATCTTTTAAAGTTACATCAATCATTTAAAATCTATTGTCACCCTTCAAAAATTTGAATTGAAAAATTTAAGCATTAACATTGTAAAATATTAATAAAATACCCGGTATAAATTACTTCCCACCTTACAAAATTTAATTTTGAAATCCACATATTTCCAGAAAACTTTACATTTTTCTAAAAGTTTTCATTATGGACTAATTTATTCTTTTAAAATTAAACTTGAAAATGGAAGATTCAACAGAACCTGATCTCACTTGTTAATTTGTAATGCTCTTCCAAGAAACAAATGAATTGGGTCTTAAAGAGATGTTTAGTCAGACATAATTTTATACATTTCTAAACCTCCTCCTAGGTCAACAACATATTGATGAGATTATTATACATTATGTATTTATATTCCATATTTTCTATTTCTGTCAATATGTAATCCAGTATTTATATTTATAGGATACCAAATAAGATCATAATATTTTTTTTTCTGTTTAACTGTTCAATGAGCTTTCTTAGGTTTTATCTGTGTTAGTAGAAAGCTTATCTTTGAATTATACAGCAAATACTAGACTAAATAATGATTGTGTTTGATTTTTAATTATAGGGAGTCATTTATAACCGTTCAAGGTTGTTGAATTTTTCTTATTATTTTATTTGTAACTGTTCAAAAGTATATTAAAAAAAAAATTTATCTTTCTACGTGTGTGCTGAAAGCCCAATAGAATTTGCTGACTGAACTTCACTTGTTTCTTTGGAAAGTGTAAAGGAGGTAGGATGGAACTGACTTTTACAAATAAGAGATATCCAAAAAGAGTGTCTGTTCAAAGGGAAAGCTGTGCAACACCTGTGGTACACACTCTTCCAGGTTATCAGACTCCAATCCTGATCACCGCCTTCGAGCTGTGTTGCAATTTTTGTAAATTGTACATTCTGTCTCCTTCAGAAGTGATTTAATTGATTTCCTCCACCCTGTGGAAAAGCTAGTTTTGTCTCCACTTGTAGTTCATATCGACAAGTCTTTATTCCATATTAATTTGTGCTCTTTTGACTTTTACTTTGAATCAGTTGTAGCCTCTGCCTCACCATGACTAAAATATGTTCTTTAACATATGTTCACTTTTATATCTCTCAGTCATGACTTTACCATTTTGCTTCTGTCAACGTGTTGTTTAACCCTTTAAAGAATCCTGCATTGGCCACTGACCCCCGCCTGCCCCAATCACTGGATGCAGGCTGTACTGAGGAAGGTGTCCCCTGAGGGGCACTCTGCCACTGGGGCAGACCCTGCATGAATCCTTCTTCCTCTTCCACACACACAGACTTGACCACAAGGCACTGGCATAACGATGTGTATCTTCTGATCTGCACTTGCACTTCAGGGGTATTTCACAAGGTTGGGTGAGCCTACACAGGAAGGAGCTGGAAGCACTTTCTACATGGAACTATTTGGAAAGGACTGTGAAGCATATAAATATAGTTTACTAATCCCAGACTTAACATATCTCCTCACCCAGATCCCAGAAATTGAGTGAAATGAGATGTGATTTATCCAGTTGCAGTTTTCCGAATATCTTATATTTGCCAATATCACAAAAATATATAAGCATGTGAATATATGAGAGGGTCCTCCCTATGGCTTGGACAGGGCTCATCTTGAAACTTGAGCATCATTCTCTTCACAGTCAATCTGTTTTTTTTTTTCTCTCTTTTTTTTAAAGGCTGTTTTTTTTAATGATTTTATTTATTTATTTTTAGAGAAAGGGGAAGGGAGGGAGAAAGAGAGGGAGAAAAACATCAATATATGGTTGCCTCTCACGCACCCCCTACTGGGGACCTGGCCCAGGCATGTGTCAATCTGTTTGTAAGTATATGTATGAATGTACTGTCATAAGGGAGCACAGAAGACAGAGTGACTCATCCCGCCTGAAGGAATAAGAGAAAAACTTTACCAAGGAGATATTTGATCTTATAGGCAAAAAAGAGGCAGCAGGTAGAGAGAAAACACTGGTCCTAAAAAGCAACAAAAAAACACTTATAATGGGTGGATTTAATAGCTTTAAATACAGAGTGCAGCAGAAGTAACACACTGCTTGAGTGTGGTTTGTAGGGTAATAATATGGGTGTAATATTTATGGTTTTTAATTTGAACATTTCACCTAAAATGTCATATGGTGTGATTCAGTGTGATATTGTTACGTTACAGAATTACATGCTTATGATTTTGTAATAAAAAGGTGCATTATTTGTGCTGTACCCTTGTAACAGGGTGCAGCCAAAAGGGGGACCCCAAATAGGGATCTGGAATGGGGTCCAGAACTCAAGATGTTCAGGAAATATTAGGATATCCTCACCTCCCCCCCAGGTGTGGGTTGGGGGAAGGGACAAATGGAGCAGGGTCATTGAGAGCTGTTTCGCATAGCAACAGCTTTGCAGCTAACCTCTGGTGTGGTCATTTAACATATCTATAACCTTTATCTGGTTGCATAGATATGTTGAATAGCTGTGGCCATGCTCTGAGTCAGGGGAATGGAAGTAAGTTCCCTACCAAGATGTAACTGGGGGGCAGGCCCCCCGAGTTACAGTGCCTGCATGGGAGCTTGAAGAAGATTGGCTCCATGACATGGGGCCACCCCTGCCCAGACTCATGATGGCAGCCCAGTAAAACTGGAAGGAAATGAGAGTACTGGCAGGTGTAACTGATTGTAGAAGGAATCGGAAATGGGGCTGCAGAGGACGATTGGCATGGGATTTAAACCCAGATGCAGCACCCATTTCCAGGGAGAACCACACAGCTTTGGCAGAGTGGAGACTCCCAGGGTCATTGTGCAGAAAGGACCATGCGGCTGGGACAGTGGAGAGAGAACCACGTTGTTTTGGCTGAGTGGGGACTCCCTCAGTCTTGGGAGAGAGAACCTTGTGGCTTTGCCAGAGTGGGGACCCCCATGGCTTTAGAAGGGAGAACCACCATCCTCATTAGCAGAGATCCTGGCGACACAGCTGATGGTGCTGGGAACTGAGGGAGGCCTACTAGCCAAGACGGATTACTCAGAACTGAAGAACCAGGGGCTGCCTGAGCCACAGACTTCCATTTCTTTTCCTGAGATATTGTTACAGGGTGCGGCCAAGAGGGGGACCCCAAATGGACATTTAAAATGGGGTCCAGAACTCAAGGTGTTCAGAAAATACTAGGATGTCCTACCCCCACCCCCAGGTGTGGGCGGGGGGTGGGGGGGAAGGGACAAATGGAGCAGGCCCATTGAGAGCTGTTTTGCATAGCAACAGCTCTGCAGCTAACCTCTGGGGTGTGGTCATTTAACATATCTATAACCTTTGACTGGCTACATAGATATGTTAAATAGCTATGGCCATGCTCTGAGCCAGGGGGATGGAAGGAACTTCCCCACCAAGATGTAACTGGGGGGAGCAGGTCCCCCGAGTTACAGCGCCTGCGTGAGAGCTTGGAGATGATTGGCTCCGTGACATGGGGCCACACCTGCCCAGACCCGCGATGGCGACCCGAAAAGCTGGAAAGGACAGCAGATTGAGGGCAGGTGTGGCTGAGTGTGGGCGGAGTCGGAAGTGGGGCTGCAGAGGAAGATTGGCGCGGGGATTTAAAAGCCCAGGCGCGGCAGCCATAGAGGAGAGAACTCTGCAGCTTTTGGCAGAGTAGAGGGCTCCCGCAGCCCTGTGGGAGAGACCCATGCGGCTTTTGGCAGAGTAGAGGGCTCCCGAAGCCCTGTGTGAGAGAGAATCACCATGCAGATTTAGCAGAAAATCGCCACTCGACCAAAGCCGAGTGGCAACCCCATCTCTCCACAACTTTGTGAGGAGAACCACTCGGTTTTGGCAGAGTGCAGACCCCTGCAGGTCTGGTAGGAGAGGACTGCGTGGCTTTGAGGTGCTTCTTTTGGTCACGTGGCCTGGGAAGCAAGAGAGACTTTGCCTGGAAGAAGGGTGAAAGAACTCTTACCAGTAGCCATGAGACGGTGTTGCATGGCTTTGGATTGATTGGAGATCCTGCTTGGACAGTGACACAGATGATGGTGCTGGGAACCGAGGAAGGTCTCCCAGCTGACAAGGATTACTGAGCTAAGGACTTCTATTTCCTTTCCTGAGATACGGTACCCCAGACTGGACAGAGGGGGAAGGAAGGACTGTGTATGTTTGTGGGTGTTTTAAGGGACTTTGGGATTTTGGCAAAGACATTAGGTCACACTACTTTAAGTTTGTATAGCACTCAATAAATGTTTCCTTTCCTTTTCACGAATCTCTGGCATTGAGAGACATCTTTCCTTTAAGGCGGTGGACATGACAGATCTGAGTCTCTTTCAGTAATAGTATTATCGTCCCGGGCCCCCCTTGTTTGTTCTGTAACAATATGGTACCCCAAACTGGGCAAAGGGGGGAAGGAAGAACTCTGTGTGTTTGTCGGTGTTTTAAGGGACTTTGGGATTTTGGTGAAGACATTAGGTCACTACTTTAAGTCTGTATGGCATTAAATAAATATTTCCTTTTCACAAATCTCTGGCATTGAGAGATGTCTTTACTCTGGCGGTGAACATAACGAACCTGGGGGGTTCCTTTTGGGTAATAGTATATCGTCCCGGGCCCCCCACCTTGTTGTTCTATAACATCCTGTATTTGGTATGGGTAAACATTCTGAATTTGAATGTTTATCTCAACTCTAGCTGTTTTCTGAAAAGAAAAAAAACTACATTTAGCAAATATGATTGTAAATATTCTGAGAATAGACTCTTTTGTTAGATTATTACTGCCTCTATGAAATTTTGCCTAAAGAATACTTGTCTTACTTTATTGTAAGGATGAGCCTAAGTATTTAGGCTAGATTTGTTTAAAGGAAAATATAAGTAAGTTATCAATGTCATTTATAATATAGATCAAAGAAATTCGTGTCTTTAATTTTCTGCCCGGACTCTTACTGCTTTTCTATTCTTTTGACTTTACTTCCTATCCTCCATCTATTTCCTTCCTTGTCAATATTCCATTTGTTAATGGACCGGATGCTTGTGTCCTCCCCAAAATTCATACAAATGTGGGAACTATATCCCCAGTGTGACTGTGCTTAGAGGTGGAGCCTTGGGAGGTAATTAAGTCACGATGGTGGCACCTTCGGGAATGGAATTAGTGCCCTTGCAAGAAGAGGCCCCAGAAGTAGCTCTGGAACTTTTCACCATGTGAAGTCACAGTGAGAAGTCAGCAGTTTGCAACCAAAAAGAGGTCTCTCACCAGAACGTGACTATGCTGGCACTCTGATCTTGGACTTTCAGCTTCTAGAACTGTAAGAAATCAATTTCTGCTGTTTATAAGCTGCTCTAACAAGTACTCACACTGTGGTACTTGTTAGAGCAGCCCAAACAGACTAAGACATCTTTAAATAAGAATTCCCCTTCTCTTCCTTCCCAACCCTTTCTAATATGCCCTCCAGAAAACCTCCTCCAAAAAAGAAACTTCTTTATTGTTCTGTCATAGTTTTACCCTGAGATCCCATTCTTTTTTCTGTTGAGTTAGGTCACTGTTTTAGCTACTAAATTTAGGATAGCTCTACAGTTTACTGTCCTAACTGGAACACTTCAAAAAGAAGGGAAAAAAGTGGGGGGAGGGGGTTGTGGCTTTGTTTATTACACCAGCATAATGGACATAAACTTTAACTGTCTGGGCAATAAAGAATGTATACCACTCTACCTCGACCTCAAATAACATGGGACTAGAGCTCTATAAGAACTAATTGTAGCTCTTAAATTTCCATTGTCACTTCCAAAATATTTTTTCACTATTCATTAACAATTTATCATCCAGGAATGGCATCTCCAGTTTAAAACTGAAGTTGACAATTATAATTATCAGGTGAAATCCAGCCCACTGACTGATTCTGTAAATAAATTTGTATCAGAACACAGCCAAGTTCTTCATTTATATACTGTTTGGCTGATTTCAGCTACAATAACAAAGTTGAGTACTTGCAACAGACACAGAGTGGCTTGCGTATTGTAAAATATTTACTATCTAACTATTATGGTAAAATTTTGCTGATCCCTTCGCTTCATGAGGGCTGGGGATGCTCTGCCTATACATCTCATCCACCATGAATATTTAAATAATAGATCAAGCACATAGTAGACGCTTAATATTTGGCTTATAGATAAATATCAGCATGCAGAATAAAACAAAACCACAGTAATGAGTAGAGTGTGATATTGTACATGAAAAGACACATCATAGATCAATCAAATGATTTCTGTTTCCAGAATAAAAAATGCAGAATCTCTGTAAGATTTGTCAGTATTTAGTATATAGAAATAGATTTTATACAAAAGGAAAGAGATGTATTATTAAACAGATGTATTATCAAAATTGAAAAAAATTAAACTTTTGAAAAAATTGTATATTTACATTAAACCCTTCATGTGCAAAAGAACTTTTTTTCTAGTTAGATAGGAACCCCACTTGACAACTGTCTGCCACTGAATGAGGGCCCTTCCCTTAGCAGCGGAAGTGACCCTCTTTCCACACACTGAGAGGTTTCACTGCATCTATTTTTATTTTTCCCTCTAGGACTTTTCTGACTTTTTCTCAAAAGGAAGTTGTTAGGTAGGCATGAAGGTTTGCATCCTGGCTTGCTTTCTAGCTAGTTAATTTAGGCAGGTGTCTTAAACTTTCCGTACTTTCCTTAGCTTCTCTTAAAAATAAGAATAGCATGGTAGTTGGAAGCTGGTGAGGCAGCGCTGCGATGTTTCCTATTAAGCTGGACCCCGAGGATGTGAAAGGAAAGGTGCACGAGGATGTGATTTCCTCCATACGGAACTTCCTCATCTATGTGGCACTGCTGCGAGTCTCTCCTTTTATCTCAAGGAAATCGGACAGCATATAAAGATTGGACGACACATATGAATACGTGACACGAACAACCAGGTTACAGTTTCTACTCGGTGAAAGAATCTGCAAATGAATAGGCCCAGAAGGATGTAAGAAACCCTGTCAGTGAATGGACATAAAACTTCTGCTTGTTAAGAACAAGTTTGGTTGTGGTAACTGACCTTCATAGCTAAAATAGAAAACTATCTGGGAAGTATGAAAAGACATTTCTTATGCTTGTGATATTCAGCCTCCATGAATGTGGCTGTAATTGTAAATAATGTCAAATTCCATTTTCTAGCAAGGATCATATAATAGAATTATGTCTGCAGTAGCCCTGTCTTGTCAGTCATTTCTGTGGCCTTTCCACTTCTGTCTGGAATGTATTCGTTAAAGAGCTCATTATGATTAGTTATGTTTTATGGAAGCCAGCACACAACTGCAACAACATTTAAGCATGGGAACCATTCGTCTATAATTTAAATAAATGTACCAGTTAAGGAAAAAATAAAAATAAGAATAGTCATCTCTTAGATGCTTCATAAGTTTGTAAAGTGCTAGCACATTGTCTGATTAGTAGTAAGTCCTTGATAAAAGTTAACTGTAAGTAAAGTAATGTTTAAGTTCACTATCTAAATATTAATCTATGAAATGTTCCATGTTTCTATATTTACCTCTATATGGCTTTTCCTTTATAATCAAGCTTTTCCCCCCCAGAGATAATTACTGCTAATTTGGGAGTCTTCATTTTCTTTCCATGCATTTAAGTGGGATAAGTCTCTACATGCTGCTTTGTAACCTTTTTACATTTGTTAATATTTTATGAACATTTGAATGCCTAAATATTTTTGAACATTCTACATAATATATAATATAAAGAACACTTTAATGGCTGCATATTGTTTCATCTCATGGATACACCATAAATTATTTAATCAAATTGTTAAACGTTAAAGGTTGCTGTTGTTAAGATTGGTATAATAAATCACCTGTGACTCAAATTTTAACAATTATCAACTCATCGTCAGTCTCACTTCATCTGTTATGCCCACCCATTCCTCAATCTACCTTTAAAGTATAGACATCTTTTTAACAAAACCACAATACCATTATCACACCTCAAAAAATTTAAAATAATTATTTCTGATCATCAAATATCAAATATCTAAGCAGCACTTAAAAATCTTATATCTTCTCTCTCTCTTTCCCTTTTTCTCTCTTTCCCTTTTTTCCTCTCTTTTTCTCCAAATTTTTCAACTCCATATTCATATAAGATCCATACACAGCAAATGGTCAAAAAGTCTTCCATCAATAGATTCTCTTTCACCTCTTTTTTATACCCTTGCAATTTATTTGTTGGAAAAAATAAAATGAATAAATAATGAATCTATAGCATTTCTCATGTTCTGCATTTTTCTGATTGCATTATCAGGGAGCCATTTAACATGTTCTTCTATCAGCTGTATCTCTTAGAAATAGGTTTCTGGAGCTAGAGTTTTGCTCAGATTCAGGTTCCATGTTTTGGCAATAATATTTCATGGGTGGTATGGTTGTGCTGCCCTCAGGTAATACAGCATATTGGATCATCTGATTTTTCTGATGTTAGCAGCCATTGATGATCAATGTCTAGATCCATTAATGTAAAATCAGCATTAATAATGAACATTCTTAGCATGTAAAAGTCATATTCTAATTATAATAGTTTTGCTAATATAAATAGTATACAATAGCTAAAATTGCATAGCTAAATATTTGTTAACAACTATGTATATGTTTATATTTTTTCAAAATTCATAAAAATTAAATATCTGGATCTATGTAAATTTACATCTGGAAATTTATGTTACCATAGATATTGCCCAACTTCCCTTCAGGAAAGTTATACATGCTTGCACACCAATGTTGTGTTATTTTTGTTCATCAACAATAAGAAACTTATAAACTATTTTCAATATTTTTCTTACTAATAAGATTAAGCATGATTTCCCTACATTTCAATTTGTATTTCTTCTTTTATGAATTGTCTCCTGCTCTTTTACCATTTTTCTGTTGGGTATCTATCTCTTTTTTCCCTGTTTTTTTTTAAACATATTTAGTTAAGTATTATGGAAATGTCATCTCTGAAGTGTGGCCCTGCTATGACATACAGACACCACATACCTACCATATTTTTCAGACTATAAGACACACTTTCCTCCCACACCCCAAATTTGGGAGGAATCATGGTTGTTAATGCTGCTGTTGAGTTCTGTTTACATTTACATTGGTGAAATATTATGCTATTTATGTTATTAAATATTTTACCACATTTTTGCTTCAAAATTTTTTCCCTATTTTCCTCCTCTAAAACATAGGTGAGTCTTATGGTCCAAAAAATGTGATATATATCAACCGATTTTTCTTTGAGCTGTGTTTATTCTTTTTGAAAGAGTGGTACTACTAAATTCCAATACTCTTTTTTGCCTCCACCATTCCAGTGAGCTGCTTCTCACCAGGGCCTCTATGACCTAATTTTCAATGCCAAGGAAAGTGTACCATAGTGCTTCCTTTTTCCCTGTCAACTACTAAATCCTCCTGAAACTCTATGATCTATTACTAATTGTGAAAATCATTTATTTTGTCTTTCTGCCTCTTTAATTAGTCTTGGTCTCCTTTATGGGTTATTTTGCCTCTTTCAGCAATTGTTATTCTCCAAATTTCTGTCTGAGTGTTTTTCTCTTATCATTTCACTCCCTAATGAAACCTAAAATAAATGACTCTTACTATAGATCTATATCTAGAGTATGTGTCTTTTGATACTTGGAGTGGCACATGCAAATGTCTTTTGTATATATCTAATTAGATAAGTCACAGATACCTCAAAATTGTATGCAAAACTGCATACATCATCTCTTACCTCCACCCAGTACTGCATACTTTAATTAATGGTCTTATTTATCTCACTGGTCAAACCAGAAATCTTATAGTCCTGCTGTTACTCTTGTAATACTGGAGGAATTTTTATATGGGAAAAGCATGTGTTTTGAATTCAAACCAATTAAGCATTAACTCTAGCTCTTCCACTATTTAATTGGTTATTTTTGGCATATAAAAAAGTATTTTTTTGATCTCCAAGTCTCTCTTCTGTCAAAATGTGGTAGCACTAACTTCTCAGATTTATGAAAGTAAATATTAATGTATATAAAAGTACATACTATGAAATATGTAGCAGACTTTAAAAACATACAAATTTGCCCTACCTCTCTCTTCATTGACCACACATCCAATTCACCAAGACCTTAATCTCCTTCCTATATGTTTTCAAATCCATTCCTTCTTTTTCATCTCTATTACTACTGCCTTGGATTAGTCCTTCATTACTGCTTGCTTGGACTGGTAATTTCTCCAACTAGCCTTCTAATCACCAGTCATTCTCCAATTCATTCTTTATGACTAGAATGTGCTTTTGAAAATGTATACCTGACTGTATCGTGCCATTGCTTTAAAATTATCAATAGTTTCTGATACCTTCAGAAAAATAAATCAAAACATTTTTACTAATACAATTTAAGTCATTATGTTTAGTCTCTGTCTATTTCTCTCATCTTACCTCTTGCCACAGCTCCCTCCTAATCCGTGTACTCACCCTCAGCTTTTCCTATTTTTTCCCAAACCATATCCCCAAATGCAATTCTCCAATTCTAACTAAACCTACTTATCCTACAATGAAATATTCTAACAGGGTGAGACAAAACTGTCTCCAGAAGAGACTAATCATCTGAGAGATGGAAGCTTTTCCAACTATCTGTGCCCCTCTCCATTTGGATATCCTGAATCATTGCCTACAGGATGACACAACCATCCTGCACACACTTTGCTGAGAACCATTGTAATAGAAAGCTACTGCCATAGGAAGAGAATATGATGCATCCTTCAAATGAGTTGGAGCAGAAAATAGTGTGATAACTATTGTTATAGGTTTACGTAAAGCATCTCATACTGAGTTACCTCTTTTATTCCTCTGCCCTCATAGACTCTTGTACATTTCTCCATTGTGTCACAGGGGAAATTATATTGTCTTTTAAAGTAGAATCTCTCTTATTAGACTGAGAGTTCTTTGAGTATATCCCAGCTTGTAGTCCAGTGACTAGTATATGATGGGTACTAATACCAATTTCAAAAGTGAAAATCGAATCCATATTTATTAAAGGTTCATTCAAAACTGATTGATGTAATAAATTCTATAAGATACTCTAAATTTTCACTACATCATAATGAAGATCTCCAAGGAATGTGAACAAAAGAAAGCTGCTGCCCAACTTTCTAGACTTTTGCATAGGAAAACAATAACTATATGAAACAGAGAAAAGGGAAAGCTGGTTAATTCATAAAGCAAACAAGTTCCTGGTTCTTTTGTGAGGGTTGTGTTCTTTGCATGGGCCTGTGCAAAGGACAAATCAAGAACGAGCCTTTGTGCTTGAAGGAAGACCTCTCCTCTGTTGTTTGCAATTGACAGTGGTCAAAGGATGGTGGATGCCCTGTGCCCAAGGCAGGACTGCTTCAGTGCCAGACTGAAGGCCTTCTACACAAGTCAGAAGGGATAGGTTGTGCTTGGAGTAAGACTCTAATCTACAGAAATCCGTGCTGCCATGGCAGAGGAAAAGTGAGAGGCCAGAACTCGTCATATTACCCATAAGATCCCCCTCCTATCCCATTCCTTCTACTCACAGTCTGGCCACTATTCTCAACCTTGGAAATGTTAAGACTAAACTCATTAATCCTCTTATACCTGTTGATGTCAACCATCTGGAGAAACCCCAAGTCCCTAGAGTATCGGGGTTATAACTGTATAAAGGCCTAGTGCCTTTTCTGAGCCCATATCCCACTCTTCCCATCTCTCCTCACTGTACCCATTGAAACACATGGTAGGTTATTAACAATTTTTTCTATAACCTCAATATCTCTTGTGAACTCTCACTTTACCTTAATGCTTTCATGGAAACCTGTTTTTTCCCTGAAGACCTTCCTTATTTATACATAGTCTTCTCAAATGATGGCTAATTTCTTTTACACTCTCTTCTTAAAATGGGCCTAGAGAAGAGGTAGGTCTGCTCCTTGCTCCTCTTTGTTACTTTCAGCCATTTTCCTTTTCTCTGAAACCACTCTGCTTTCAGACCTGAGGCTGCACTGTATGTCTTCAGTGTAGTCATCTGTAACCCCCAACGTCAGGTCATCCCCTCTTATCCAATTAGAATGAGGATCATTCACTCTTTTGATCACTCTCAGGCTTTCCATCATCACTCCTGTCAAATTTTTTATTGGCTTCAGTTCCATGTACATTGTCCTTTCATTGCCCTGGCCTTTTAATTCCTGGGACATATGGTAGTTCTATTTTTTAATTTTTTGAGGAAACACACTGTTTTCCACAGTGGCTGCACCGATTTAAATTCCCACCAATAGTGTACAGGGGTTCCCTTTTCTCCATATCCTCACCAACATGTGTTATTTGTTGACGTTTTTGCTAGTAGCCATTTTGACAGATGTGAGATGATATCTTGTTGTTTTGATTTGCATTTCTTTGATGATTAGGAATGTCGAGCATCTTTTTATATGACTTTTTATGTAATCATAAAGTAACATTTTTTCTCATAGTTTTCATTTTGAACTCCTGCAGCAAGGATTCTTTTCATTTTGGTTTCTACTATTTTTGGTGCCAATTGAACAGAAGAATAGTTTTATGTATGAGTTTTAACACCTACACACAGATTTACAAATAAAATATCACTGTTAGAAACATATTAGGTTGCATATATTTTTTCAAATTAGTATTTTGGGTTTCTTGGGATAAATTTCCAAATGTGGAATATATGCACCCTTATGTTCATTGCAGCATTATTTACAATAGCCAAAATTTGGAAGCAGCTCAAGTGTCCATCAGTAGATGAGTGGATAAAATAGTTATGGTACATTTACACAATGGAACACTACTCAGCTGTACAAAAAAAAAAAAGAAGAAGAAAATTTTACCCTTTGTGATAGCATGGAAGAGCCTGGAGAACATTATGCTAATTGAAATAAGCCAGTCAGAGAAAAACAAGTACCATATGATTTCATTCATATGTGGAATCTAATGAACAAACTGAACTAACAAGCAAAATAGAGACACACTCATAGATAGTTGAATGACAGCTCTGAGGCAGGGTTGGCCAGTGGAGGGATCAAACACAAAAGAAAAAAAGACTTATGGAAGATGGAGATGTAGGTAAACATGGCTTGCCTCTTTGCACAACCTTGGCAAAAATTACAATTAAACTACAAAACAACTATCACCCAGAATCATCAGAAAACTGAGCTGTATGGAAGTCCAACAACCAAGGAATTAAAAAAGTCACATTCATCCAGACAGGTAGGAGAGGCAGAGATGTAAAGCAGGCAGTTCCACACCCACATGCAGTGGATAAAAATTGGGAGGGATATGTAAGGAGTGAGGGATCCCAGCCCCACACCAAACCACCCAGCCTAGGGTTCCAGTGCCAGGAGGATGAGTCCCCATAACTTCTGGCTATGAAAACCACTGGGGGTTGGGTGGGTGGAAGAAACTGTGGGATTCTCAGGAGTGTCCTCTTAAAGGGCCTGAGACAGACTTAGGACTTATGCAGACTCACTTCCTCTGGGCTCTAACACCTGAGTAGCACCCGGAAGTCCACTAGTGGCATACGGGGAGAAACTGAAGTATCTGGCATCAGGGTGACAGCTTCCTCCCAGTCAAAATTTCAGAGGCCAAGCTGTGGCATTGTCCCCATTCTAAGCCCTCCCCCACACTGTCACAGAGCAGCTACATCATATCAGAGACTCCATCAATCTGGTTCACACGGGTTGGCCCACCCTGATGATTACTTAAGGCTCCACCCCATCTAGCTTACTGGTGTGCTTTTCTGCAATAGGCCATGCTACTAAGGCAGGGAGTTAAGGCAGCTCTACCTAATACATAGAAACAAACACAGGGAAGTTGCCAAAACGAGGAGACAAAAAATATAGCCCAAATAAAAGAATAGAACAAAACTCCAGAAAAAGAACTAATCAAAATGAAGATAAGGAATCTGTCAGGTGCAGAATTCAAAACACTAGTTATTAGAATGCCCAAGGAACTGACTGGATATTTCAACAGAACAAAACAGAGACCCAGGCATAAATGAAGGTTACAGTAAGTGAAATAAAGAAGAATTTATATGTAATCAATGGTGGAATGAATGAAGCCAAGAATCAAGTCAATGATTTGGAACATAAGGAAGATAAAACACATTCAATCAGAAGATCAAGAAGAAAAAAATAATTAAAAAAAATAAGGCTAGGCTAAGGAACCTCTGGAGTAACTTCAAATATACCAACATCTGACTCATAGGAGTGTCAGGAGGAGAAGAGAAAAAGCAAGAAATTTAAAACTGATTTGAAAAAAATAATGAAAGAAAACTTCCCTAATTTGGTGAGAAATAGATATAGAAGTCCAGGAAGTACAGAGTCCCACAAGATGGACACAAAGAGGACCACACCAAGACACATTATAATTAAAATGCCAAAGTTTAAAGATAAAGAGAAAATCTTAAAAGTAGCAAGACAAAAGCAGTTACCTACAAAGGAGTTCCCATAAGACTGTCAGCTGATTTCTCAAAAGAAACTTTGCAGGCAAGAAGGGGCTAGAAAGAAGTATTCAAGTGATAAAAAGCAAGGACCTACAACCTAGATTACTCTATCCAGCAAAGCTATCATTTAGCACTGAAGAGCTGATAAAGTGCTTCCCACACAAGGTAAAGCTAAAGGTAAAGTTCATCATCGCCAAGTCATTATTATAGGAAATGTTAAAGGGACTTATTTCATAAAAAGAAGAAGATCAAAACTATGAATATAAAATGGCAATACATTCACAGCTATCAACAGTTGAATCTAAAAAACAAACTAAGCAAACAAGCAGAACACAAACAGAATCATAGATATGGAGATCTTCAGGGGGTTATCAGTTGGGAGGAGGAAAGGGGAGAATTGGGAAAAAGTTTCAGGAATTAAGAAGTACAAATTGGTAGGTACAGAATAAACAGGGTGATATTAAGGACAGTATAGGAAATGGAGTAGCCAAAATACTTCTATGCATGACCCATGGACATGAACTAAAGGGGAGGATTGCCAGGGGGAATAAGGGGTACTGGATGGAGAATGGCAAAGGGGGAAAAATTGGGACAACTCTAATAGCATAATCTATAAAATATATAGTTTTAAAACAGAACTTATGGACACAGACAACAGTGTGGTGATTGTGGGGGTAGGAAGAAGGGGATGAGTGGAGGTAAAAGAGGGTATAAGGGAGATAAATGATGATGGGGAAAATACAATACAATATAAACTATAAAAAAGAAAAAATCAGCAAAAAACTTATTTTGGCACTTAATTTTATTGTAGCTACTACTGAATGGTAATGTTACTTACATTAAAGATACTTCAAAAACAAACACACTTACCTAATTCAAAACCTCAAACTTTGGTTACAATCTGGTGTTAACTAAATGAGTACTGTCATTTTAAATTCTAGGGATGGATTAATGTTGAACAACCTACAAATTATTTTCCATATAAATAATTGAGTTATTACCTATAAGGAAAGTATGAAAATAAATAATAAGTGTGTTTAAATTATACTGATAGAGAAAATTTGATATTAATTTTTCAATGAAATTACAATAATTCTTTTAATTAAAAATATTTTATTAGGCTTGCAAGTTTAAAATAATGCTTATAACGTCAAGATAACTAAGTCACAGGGATATAATGTACAGCATGGGGATTATAGTCAGTAATATCATAGTAACTTTGTACAGTGACAGTTACTGGACTTATTATGGTGATCACTTCATAAAGTGTATAATTGTGGAATCATTGTGTCACACACCTGAAACTAGTGTAATGTTTTATGACAACTATACTGTGCTTTAATGAAAAATAAATAAAATTTTAAAAATTCTAATTATTTTTGCCTCCCCTAGTTTTGAATATAAATCTTATCTATATATAATATGAATGTTATATATAATAGGCATATACAAATCATAAGTATAGATCTCAAATAACTTATACCAAGTATAACCTGCCTTCAGATCAAGAAAGAGCATATTAGTGAATACCTCCTTATTTTATACAGCAAATGTGGATCTAGATGTGAATATAAATTTAAGTAATTGCTATCAACATGCCTCTGACTTTATTTCCAGTCAAAATTATCTAAAATTATTTTTAGAGTTAGAGCCCAGTGGTAGTGAAATTATCTATATGATAAGCTAGATAAACTATGTAATAGTTTTAATGTAAAGTTCATATGAGTAAACAACATGTTCTCAAAACAAAAATGAAATTCTTGTATTTAAAAGCAGTTTCATGTTATGTTTTGTTGGCTGTATCATGCAGATAAATATGCATGTATAGAAAGTATCACTTTGATAGAAAACCATTTAATTGTTATAATTAATTTATTTACATATAAAAAGGTATTTTATTTGCCTTTCCTAAACCAAGTTGGTGAACAGCATACTTGGTTATAATAAATAGAAGATACTGTCAGCTTCTTTCTTCTAATGAGCAGTATTTTAGAAAGTTCAACACATGGATATATTGATGTTGTGGTCAGCTCTACACACTATTAGGCAATAGATAAAAGAACATTCATATACTACTAATTCAAATTAGTAATAAAATATCTTTCATTATACTTTTCTGCTTGATAAATAAAAAAAAGATTATTACTTCCAAAGGTGTATCTCTTTTTATAGCCCTTTGTTCTAAGGTAGTCTTTTGTTTAATTCTTCTAAAGTAATTTATCTATTTTAATAGCAGTAACTTATTAGCACCATCTACATATGAAGATCTGTGTGAGAATAACTTCTTTAGTAGGAAGAACAGCACTGTGAACATCATGCTGAATACATGACTGCTAAATACAAGATCAATGTAACATTGCAAAAGTTTGAATCTGTATAGCAGCAGACCTAGTAAACCAAACTAACAACTGAACCAGCTGTAGGCAACTAATTCCAGATTCAAACTAGTAGCAGACAGGTTAGAAATAGCTAAGAGGAGAATAAGCATAGAACACTAGGTGCCACTGTTTTGTGAAAAAGTTCATTAAATGATATAATTGATCTGTATGTGTCTTTCTTTTCATTTGAAAAAGTGACCTATTGAATTGGGATACAGTATTGGCATATTGTAGTTCTACAATGAGCTTATTTCTTTGCCTGTGGTTAGTCAAACCCTCAATAAAATAAAAGCAATATAATATTTGAAAGAAGTAATAAAACAAAAAATACTATTATCAAAACAAATCTTTGGCTATTAGAGCTAAACCATCATTGAGCAATAATCTAAGGATTTTTGAAGTGAAAACTTAAGTGATTGGAACGTACGTAATAAATTGGCTGCATAAGCATCTTTATGCTATGGCAAATCGCTTGTTTCCAAAATATTTTCTTTTCCTACGTGGTTGCTTAGAGAAAGTTAGAAATGAAATCACATCTAAGTTAATCTAAGAAAATCTTTTATTTTATGTTATTATATTTTAATTGTTGTTCAAGTACAGTTTTCTGTCTTTTACTCCCATCCCAGCCCACCCCCCGACAGAAAATTTCTTTAAAGCCACTAACTGTCTTTAATCCATCAATTGGCATTGACCCAAAATTGGATATAAATGGACCAGCACCAAAACTAAGGAGGATAAGATTATTTTCAGAAGTAACCAACCAGCCCATTGATATCCAAACACAGAAGACTCTTTTCTCATTTATATGCTGAGTTTTAAGGGCCATTTGCTCCCAAGGTTTATAACATGGTATTTTAATACCTATGAAAATTTGGTGGAAAGATGTAAATAGATGAGTTTTTAAATTTTCCAAATAACTCTGAAGTCCAAGATATTTTTAAAGTATCCCTTTAAACAGACTAAGGGATTTTCCTACCTAACAAGGTAATTACAGCCATTAATGTTATGAATAAGATATAATCTTATTAGCTGTCTAATAAGCTGTTATCTAATGTTTAAATATTCAAGATAATACTGTCAATGTACTTTTTTAGTTATCTGTTGTTAATGACCTATTACCCCAAAGTTAGCATATTAAAAATAACAAACATTTATTGTGGTCTCAGTTTCTGAGGAGTCCAGGAGTAGTTGAGCTGGGTGGTTCTGGCACAGGTTTTCTCACAGGGGTTAGAGTTCATCTGTCAACCAGGGCTGTGGTCAAACAGGACTCAACTGGGCATGAAGGATCCACTTCCAGGTTCGTTTACATGTTGTTTGCAAGCCCCAGTTTCTCTCAGCCTATTGGCCAGACTCCAGTTTCTCACTATGTAGGCCTCTCCTGAGTATTGCTCATAATATTGTAGCTTGCTTCCCCGAGAATGAGTAATAGGAAAGAGATTCGGCACCCAAGAAGGAAGCCACAGTCTATTTATGACCAAGTCCCAGAAGTGACATGACATACCATTATTTCTTTCATATCTTAATCATTAAATGTGTGTCATTAAGTCCAACCCACGATCAAGGGGAGGCAGTTGCACAATGGCATATCAGGAGTTAAAGATTGTAACCTTGCAAGCTGCCTACCACATCAAACAACACCCAAATCTAAGATACCAATCAAGTATCTTTTTTTTTTAAATTATTTTAGAGAGGGAAGGAAGGGAGAAAGAGAGAGAGAAACATCAATGTGCGGTTGCTGGGGGCCGTGGCCTGCAACCCAGGCATGTGCCCTGACTGGGAATCGAACCTGCGATGCTTTGGTTCGCAGCTCGCGCTCAATCCACTGAGCTACGCCAGCTAGGGCCCTATCAAGTATCTTTTAAAGTGACTAAAAGGTTTTCCAGAACTGATGTTGACTACTAAACTCTCATAACTAATTTATTGTTTTATATATTCAAAGTAATACTGTTATAGCACAAAGATACTAATTTCATGGAGTCTATAAAAGAGAAACAGTGAATTTATTCTGTCACTGTATCTTCATACCACCTATGCAGTTTCCTTAACTAACAGAAGTAAATAACTAATTAGGATATGATAGTGTGATGACATTGTTTCCTGAAATCACTGAACACTCTTCACCATAACTCTATATACTATGTACATACAAGCAATATAATCTTGGCAGAGTGATGGTCTATTGCAATACTGTCTAAATATTTGTCTATTTTTATGAATAACATGAAAATTTCCAGTGAGTCCACTTAAAATGATTGTTAAACAGCTTTATTTCTTAATATTCTAAAATGTGAGGGAGATCTGGCTTTGTTATCTCTTGTCCCACAATTAATTCCACTGATTGGCTTGTTTTTCACCCTTTAGGGGTTACTTAACCCCCCAAGTTGTGACCTGGGTTGAAGGAGATAACATCTTCAGAAAGGGAAAATGAAAACTTTTACATTTTATTTTATTTATCTCTGATGATTCATATGAAATAATTTCCCAAGATACTAATAATCTCTGAGTAACCTGATACAATTATGACTTTGTCGTAGAATAGATACATAATAACTCTGTGGAATGACTAACGCTGCAAACCCGAGCACTGATTGGACAACGCATACATACCCTTTCTTCCCCTTCTTTTAAAGGAACTTTAGCATTCTTTTAAAAACATTCTCTTCTATGACTTTTATTTGTTTGATAATTGCTAATTTTAGAGTGTATCCTACGATAAATACCTGGTTATCGTAGGAGCTCCTCCGCCAAACAGAATGAACATGAAGGATTTTAGAGAACAGACTAATAGCTGTCAGAGTGGAGGGGGTTGGGGCTTGATGAGAAGGGTGAAGGGATTAAGCAAAGAAAAAAGAAAGACTATGGACACAGACAACAGTATGGTGATTGCCAGGGGGAAGATGGGTGGGAGGAGGTAGAAGAGGGTGAAGGTGGTGATAAAAGATGATGGAAGGAGACTCAACTTAGGGTGGTGAACATACAATACAGTCTAGAGATGATGTACCATAGAACTGTATACCTGACATCTATACAATTTTATTAACCAATACCACCACAATAAATCCAAAATGTATTGGTAAACAAAAAATATCAGCTTTGAAAAAAAATAAGAAGCCACAGAAGAACCTAATATCGTTATTTCTTGAAATTGTTTAAAACAATCACACCTAGCAATAGCAAGGGCTATTCCCGAAAACACATACACGCACAAAATTTACATTCATGTCATGTCCTTTTAGAATCTGTGAATGCGACCTTATTTGGAAACAGGGTCTTTATGATGTGATCAATTTAAGATGAGATCACTACTGCATTAGGGTGGGCCCTAAATCCAGTATGGCTGGTGTGCATATGAGAAAAGGGAAATTTTCTTTCAGAGACAAACACACTGAAAGAAGGGATGTAAAGACAGAAGCAAAAACTGGAGCTTTGCATGTAAGAGCCGGGGACCACCAAGGATGGCCGGCGGCCACTAGGCTATGTAAGAGGTGAGGCAGGATTCTGCCCTAGAGCCTTCAGAGGGAGCATGACCTTGCAGACAGCTTGATTTAAACTTCTAGCTTCCAGAACTGTGAAAGATTAAATGTATTCTTATAACTCTCCAAGTTTTGGTACTTTGTTACAGCAAGCAGCTCTAGGAAATCGATACATCTTTCCCCACTAAAATGAATGAAAATTTAGCAGAAGAGGAAAGTTGGAGTAGTAGTTTAAAGACTTGTTTCAGATTAGTATCATTTAAATCTTCCCTTTAGAGAAACAGAAACCCCATACAGTGCAGAATCTAACTCCTACTCCCTAAAATTACTCACTACTAGAGAAGGCAGTGTTGTCCCTTCCTCCTCATGGTCCCAGTGATAAGTGCGGAGAACAAAATATGCTGGTAAGTGAATTACAATTATAGTTTTACGCATTTAGCTAATTAAAACTGTAGAGAATATCTCCTTTTCAGATATAATTTTAGGGTCTGGATAATTTGATGCCTTTTCCTATACAATCAGATTGGCATTCATTTTTCTCTTATACCTAATAATTTCTTCAGCTCTGCATATAATTTTATCTAAATATTTTGGGGTCAAGACTAGGGAAGAAATAAAAGGAAATGTAGAAACAAAGAAGATAAGTCAAGGAAGGAAGGTGTTCAAAGAAAGAAGAGAGTCAACTCTGTCCAATGCGGCAGACTCCAAGTGAAATGTTGGTTGGGAACTGTTCCGTGTGGGGGGAGTTCTTGATCTTTGGTGCCTCAATAAGTTCTTTGAGTAGAAACCAAACTGTTGGAGGCTCATGACCAAATGAGAGGAGAGTGCTCTGCTCTACCAAGTTTGGTTTTGAAAGGAAGGAAAAAGAGGGGGTAGTTATCAGTTGTTATTTTTAGAACAAGACACTAGGAGTGTTTGATTCAAAAAGGAGAGTCTGAAAGAAAAGAGGGGAAAAGACAGAGATAAGACACAGATAGGGATAGTTAAAGAAAAGGAGAGAGACAGGTAGATAGGTGATGGGCAGATGATAGATTAGATGATGATAGATAGATAGATGATAGATAGAAAGAAAATAACTAATGAAGAAATTTTCTTGAGCAGGAGGGAGCATTAATATCCAGAAAACAATATAAATTAGCAGTAGCTATGGAGGTAAACACTGCCCCTGAGACACACACAAAAAAAAATTGACATGGATGCAGCTTTGTTTTTAGGGAGTTAAATGGGAAGGGGCAAGAAATTGAGAACTCTTGATTTCCTGTGAAGTTACAAAGCAAAATCATGTGCTGGGTGTACTTACAGAAATAAACTAAATGTAATACACTAAAATTATTTTGCTTCAAAGTCAAAATAAGGGGAAAAAAGACTAAATAAACAAGTGTTCTAACACAACATGGAGAGATAAGCATTGAATAATATCAAGTGTCCTAAACAGGGGCTTCTTAGTGGGCCATTAACAGACATTGTGGACTATACACAGTCCATCAATCTTTTATTTTTAGTTTGTTACAAAACAATAAATGACAGGTACAGACTGTGGTTTCAGATGCTGAGACTGGTAAGTTCTGCTATTTTATCTCTGAAGGCTCTAAGTATCCTGTTTCGATTTAAAACATAAAAAGTGCTTCCTCTAAAAGACATCCACTGAGGATGTGGCTTTGTGAGGCACACTTTTACTTTACTTGCCTAAGTGCTTGTTTTCTGGGTGTAAGAAAAAGCTGCATGGAAATCGTATTTGATTTCATCTGGTAACACTGCCTTATTTTAGGGGAGAAAAACCCTTGGTAAATAAAAGTAGGTAGCCAGTGTACATACACTGAAAGTTTCTGATACAACTTTTAAAATCAGTAAAATATAGATAAGTAACTTAATGAAGCATTTTATATCAATTAGTTTATGTGGAAAAGAAAGTGCTTTCCTCAGCTAAACATATAATTTGTTCAATCCTCTCAATTAAATGGACATATTCATAGTTGAACACAACACAAATGTTTGCTAGAATGCTAAGAGACACGGAATATACTCTTGTTTGAAAAAAAACAATAGAGATATTGTGAAGCACACAAATTTGACGGAAAAATTTAAAAGTATGTTAGTATTGTTAATATTTGCAACAGTTCTCTTTGCTTTTATCATTATGTTTAAAGGAGTATTCTAGTCACACAGGGTGAGTGATGGCACAGGTACAATTTCCATAGTCAGCTCAGGTTCATAGATACTGTAGCCAGATCCACTTCCAGTGAAATCACACAGTACCCAGTATGAGCCAATCTAAACATGGACGCAAATGATGTCTATTTCTAGCAAATTAATCAATCCTGCCCTTATGGTGAACTACTTTGTGAGGCTTTTCTTCCTGCCCATTGAGTTAATGATGAAAGAGCAAGCAGCATTAAATGTGGTAGCTGTCTTTTTGGCTTCTACATTTTCTACCAAGGATTTTCATTTTTGAATGGATTTTCATTTTGCAAATTATAGCATGACATCAGGTTCAAGAAGACTAAAGAAGATAAAAATATAGAATTATGGAAATGATTCTAAACATACTTAAAAATGTTTATTGTGTTCATGTAAATGAGATTTCTGTAATTCAAAGCTCAAATAGAAATTGAGGTTTCTGATTACCATAGAAATAGAATAACTGTTTTTCTTAAATGCCCGTTTTCTTAATACAACTTGGCAATAACAAGGTATTTCAATTTATTGAGAGTTAGAAAAAGCAGTATGTGGTATGAGAGACCTTATATACTTCACTCAACGTAATTAATTGAAAATAAAACACTATATTCATGATATTTTATATTTTGTACTTTATTAGATTTATTTTTCATTAAAAAGAGGAAACATTTTTAAACACTCTGTTGAATAATAGAAATTTTCTTTTAAATATATATATTAGTTAAACCAAGGGGAAAAGTAACAAGTATTGATAGTAATATGTCAAGTCATTTGTAATAGAACGAGAGCACACACAAAAGAGATTAATACTGCTATTGTTCTAGAATTTTGACTATTTTCCATGTTTAAGAAAATTTTCACAAGCATGGTAGGCAAACTAAGTTTGTGTCTGCAGCTAAGAAACCTAGATAAGCTATAAATTTATCACTTACACTGATTAACACAGTTGTACATACCTAATTTCTGATAATACATAGCATGATTAACTCACCAGTTTGTAGTAATTTAGGTAAACTCTCAGTTTTCAAAACAAAAAAGAAATTATTTCTGTGGTCTGCCTCTTGGGCAATGTTTGGCCCAATACTTAGACCCTAAGGACCCATCAATATATATTGCCAAGATTATTTATCACCATTTGTATATGCTTTTATTTGTAAGAATTCTCTTTATAAAACACCACAGGTTATTAGTATCTTGATTTGTCTTCTAGAGTCTTATTACTCAAATGTGGTCCCTGCATCAGCAGTATTCATGTCTCCAGGAAGCATGTCAGAAGTAGAGAATCTCAGCCTCCACCCCAGACTTGCAAAATCATAATTTCATTTAACAAGATCCTCAGGTAATTTGCATGCACATTAGAATTTGAACTGACATATTCAGGGATTAAAAACCTAGTACACAGGAAGCTTTAAAAGTCCTAGATGGTGTGGAAAGAACTATAGATCAATTACATTCAACTTTACTTTTTTGTATCTTGGGTTTTCTTTTAGAATCAATATATTACAAATGGCAATTGAATGAGTCAGTTTAGGCATAGTCCAGAATTGGGTGGAAATAAGGGATTTTATTTGCATAAAACTCTTGCTTAGAAAAGTAAAAGAAAATAGAAAATATATCAAGTCATTATTAGTGACATATTTTTTTCTGGTTAATTTCATTATCACTTTAAAATCGTAATTTCAATGATTTCCGTATGTCACTGAACCAAATGTAAAAATCTTTTAAGTATTCAAGTGATTGAGCAGGCTATTAATTTTCATTGCATGACTCAAAAAGATTTCAAAATCTAAGAGCCTATAATAGAATGAAGAGTACACAGGACTTGGTTCTATTTCAATGTGACTAACTGTATTACTGAGTTTCCTCCCTTCATGTAATGAATCCTTGACAAAGATTTATTGGATGAATGAATAGATGCTAAATTAGAGACAAAGACTATTCTTCCTAGAACATAGAGAAATACCCGAAAGAAAAATATATTAAAAATGTTTTCATTTGACAGTTCATAGAACCAGAAAAGCAATTCGTTATTTCAAAATAAGAATTACATTATAACAAAGAAAGGATTCTCATGATTGCTGATCAGCATATTTTCTTCCTGTGGCAAATGTGTGGGAAGCAATATTATAATCAGAAAGTTATTGTGAGCTACAGACATTAGATGGATGATTATAATGGCAGCTGCTATCAAGTCTGAAAAACTAATACATAGCTCTTTACCATAAGAATATAGTAAACCCGCAGAACAGACATGTGATTTTCTGGTTTCAGAGAAAATTTTTACCTGATCAGTATAAGAGACACTTTATTGCTATTTGACTTTCTGATTCTTCCTTTTCTTCTTTCTTTTGGAGAAATGCTTGGAATGAAAGGAAGAGTGGGTGAAAGAAGGGTCAGTTAAATTAGGAGCCAATCGTTCCAAAATGTGTGTGTGGGTGTGTGTTTTCCAGTTTGGTTGGAAAAGTCTCATTTATCCCTACTTAGTATTTGCCTAATTTTTTCATTTTTATTGAAGTATTAATATTTAAATTAAAATAATCAGGGATGGATTTGTAAGATCTGCTCTTTATATTTCCAGCTTCTGTCATTATCAATCAGAAAAATGGTTGTAAAGTAGCAACAAGTTAACAAGCAAAAAAGAAAAATATTATCATTACATATTAATTCTATATGAGACCTAGGCAAATCAATTAAGATTCCAGTGAAACAATATATAAGTAATTCTACAATTTTATTTACCCAGTAAACATAATGCATAATTCAACTAAACAATAAACCCATTGAAATTTGGTGTACTAAGAAAATTAAAAGTTAATATATTTGCATTCTATTGATTTATTTTATTACATACTCATGAAAAAATAACTGTTCTGTTGTGTACAAACACACACACATACATATACTGAAATCATAGCCCATGTAATATCCCAGTTGAAAATGTACAAATACAGCCCTGGCTGGTGTGGCTCAGTGGACTGAGCACCAGCCTGCAAACCACAGGGTTGCCAGTTTGATTCCCAGTCAGGGCATATGCCTGGGTTGCAGGCCAGGTTCCCCAGTAGGGGGCGCTTGAGAGGCAACCACACATTGATATTTCCCTCCCTTCCCCTCTCAAAAAAGAAATAAAGTATTTTTTAAAACATTTAAAAAATAAAATGTACAAAAACAACATATAAAGCAAGGGAAATTTGACATTTTAAAGTGTTAAAAAAGGACTTTTAAATTTTAACCTGGTTAATTTTATTCATTGCATATATTTAGTAAGATACTAGATACTGCTTTAGTAAATACTAGGTTCTTTATGTAATCTTATTACGGTTCTTAAAGTCTATCTTTTTGTGATTTCTATCCTTTAAGACCTCAAATTATTCTATAGTTTAATTTATTTCATGCATTTGAATATTTGTAAAGAAATTTTTACATGTATGCCTGTGTATATTTTTGGAAAATCCTGTGGAAAATATGATGTAGAATTTTTCAACATATAATGTGTGAATTTATAGGAGAGTACATGGTAACTCTAATACCCCTCAACATATGTGAGGGACTGTATTTAAACATTATTATTTATTGAAGATAGACATTTAGTCTGGATAGGTGTCAGTAACTGTAAATAATCAAGTGCTTCCCAGATCACTAAAAATTAACTAAATGGAAATAAAATCAGTTAAAGTTGAACCATTATTCAACAGTTAATTCTAAAATTTACATGGGATTTATTTTCCTGAACCTTTAAAAAGCAACTACATTAGGGAGATTCCCTCACATTCCCAGAGGCAAATTTATTCATTTTCTCTGCACTCCTACTTATACAAAGGAACTACCTGTCCTATCAAATTTAGTTGAATATGCACTGTGTTGCATCCCCTCTTGCTTTTTCAAGTTCTTCACTTCCTTGGTCCTGCCTCCTCTCTCCTACCTCCTCAATGTCCTCATCTCTTCATTATCAGCCTCTTCCCTTCTGCTAAAATAATTCCGTCAACATACAGATATTCTCTACTAGAATATTTCCATTTTTAAACCCTTCCCCTAACCTGTCATCTCCTCTAGCTATGGCTACTGCCCTATTTTTCTGTTCGACTTTCTAGCAAATGTTCATTTTTAATTTTTATTTATTGATTTTTGAAACAAACAGACAGAAATCAATTTGTTGTTCCACTCACTTACCCTTTCATTGGTTGATTCTTCTTTGTGCCCTGACTACGGATCAAACCTGCAACCTTGGTGTATGCAGACAACACTCTAACCAACTGAGCATCTGTCCAGGGCACAAACATTCTTTGTTTATTTGCTTTATTTACTCTCTCCAACTTCCTTTCTCCAATTCATCCATCAGACTACACTTATTTGATTTTATCTCCCTTTCCACTAACTCTGTCCTTTTCAAGATCATCAACGACTTCAGAGTTGCCAATTCCAATAGGAGTTTTTCTGTTTAAACTGCTTAGCTTCTTGACAGTATTCAACACATTGACAATGCTGATCTGAAAACCTTTCCTCCTACATTCTTTGACTTAAGAGTTTTGAACTTTAGATCCTGCCTCACTATCTCCTCTAACTTAGCTTCCATTTAGTTCCTCTTGCTACTTCTGCCCCAAGGTTTGTTTGCCCTCTCTTCTTTATTATCCACATCTTCCTAGGTTATCTTTTCTTTCTGATAGCTTTAGATAGCATTCCTCTGCTCTTATATCCAAAATCTGTGTCTCTATGTTAGACCTATTTCCTAGGCCTCAATTTTAACTCATCAATTCTAACTCTTATATTCACCTATCTGAGCAGAAATGTTAAAAAGGTAGCTGATTATTCTTTCCACTAACCTAATTCTCTCCCTCTTTTCCTGTCTTATGCAACGACTCTTACCTGTTTCTCAAGAAAAAAAAAAAAAAAGACTGAAAACCACACTGATTCCTCTGTGCTCCACACCATCATCCCTGATATCCAATTGATTATCAAGTCTCGTTGGTCTAATTTAAAAATATTTCTTGAATTTATCTAAAAGATGTCAATTCTAATTTTGAACTGCATCTGCTCTGTTCTAAATTATTTTCCTGTGTTTTCTGAAATATTGCAAGAACTTCTTAATTATAATCCCTGCTCTCATGAACCGTTCTCCCATTCTGCAAGTTGTGTGGCAAGGGATCTTTTAAAACATCACATCACTTCTCTGTTTATTCTCCTCTAATTTTTCCCCTTTTGTGTCTTTCCATGATCAAACTCCTATTTACCCTGGCAAACACAGGTCCTCCATATTACCTCTTGCTTACACTCCATACAGCAGTTAGCTGATCTTCATTCTGCTCTTCCAATATCTGTTACCTTTCTTTGCTTGAAACTATTTTCCTTCCATTCCTACCCTTCGCCTGGCACGTGCACATCATTTATAGTTCAGTTCAAAGGTCTCCTTTTTGAAGAAATCACCCCTCCATCATATCATTTAAAGTTGTCTCTGCCTACTACTCTTTATCATGTCACTCTGTTTATTTCACCCTACACTGTCTGCACCTGAATTTTCCTACTCAGTTTCTTGTTCTCGATCCATTCATTTGAATGAAGATCCTGGAGGACATGGACATTGTCTCTGCAAATCAGTTTTGATTTTTCCTAGGCTTAGGCTTGTATGTGCTCTGTATAGCACTTAATAATAGGTAATTGTTGAATAAATGTATGATTAAATGAATACAATATTTACAAAATATATTTTTATATGAAAGAGGTGAAGGGTTATGGAATTGGATAGCATTGCAATCTAACCCAGCCAAGTGATCCAATACCCTCAACTGTCTGAACTCAGAAAATACAGCTGACCTTTCAACGATATGGGGTTGGGAGTGCTGACATCACACTCAGTTGAAAATTCACGTATAACTTTCAACTCTCCCAACATTAATAACCTGCTGTTGACCAGAAGCCTTACTGATAACAGCTGATCAAGACATATTTTGTATGTTTTATGTATTATATACTGTATTCTTATAACAAAGAGTGAAAACAAAATATTAGGAAAATCATAAGGAGAAGATAATATGTTTACAGTATTTGTTGAAAACAAAATCTGTTTATTAGTGGACCCATGCAATTCATACCCCTGTTGTTCAAAGTCAGGCATGTAAACAACCCAAGAAGACATGGAGCAGCCACACAGCTGAGAGAATAATAATAAAACAAATAATTTTACAGGGACACTTTTTTCTTTTTAAAAAAGTTACAACAAAAGTGTACATAACTGCAGAAACCTTAGCAAATATATATAAAAATAATCTAAGATTACCTGCTATACAATCAACTGAATAAAACCTCAATTAATATTTTATTACACAATTTCCAAAATTTTTTCCAATGAGATCTACATATGGTTATTGAGCTTGTGAGTAGTGCAAATAAGAAATTGAATTTTTAGTTACTTATTTACTTATCAATTTTTAATTAAAACTAAAGCAGTATAAAACTTTTTTTTTCAGTCCTGGCTGGTGTAGCTGAGTGGATTGAGCACAGGCCTGTGAACCAAAGGGTCACCAGTTGGTTTTCCAGTCAGGGCACATGCCTGGACTATGGGCCAGGTCCCCAGTAGGGATTATGCAAGAGGCAACCACACATTGATGTTTCTCTCCCTCTCTTTCTCTCTCCCTTCCCTTCACTTTAAAAAATAAATAAATAAAATCTTTTAAAAACAAAACACCATTTTTTTCAAACATTACTTTATTGTTTTGTATGACAATATTTTGCTTTACTGAAAATATAATGTCTGAATTGAGATGTGCTGAAAATGTAAAATGTACACTAGATTTTGAAGACAGTATCAAAAATCTGAAAGGTCAGTAATAACATTTTTATGCATGACATGTTAAAATGATAATATTTTGGGTGTAATGGATTAAGTAAAATATATTTTTAAATTTTATCTATTTATTTTTAAAATTTCTAAATTGGCTGTCAGAAAATTTAAATTATATGAGTGGCTTATATATTTCTATTTGTGTTGAAAAGTTCTATATTAAAAATATAATAGAAATATATTATAATATTCTATTTCTATACTTATACATACACACATATATTGTACATAGACATACATAGGCTTCTTATAAATCATAATCTTTTATAAACTACTCCCTAAATTAGTGATATGATACAAACATCCTTTGAATTTAGTAATTACAGGTCTATATTTAGCATTTTTTATTGTTTATGCCATTATAGTTGTCCTGATTTCTCCCCCTTCCCCTCCCTCAGCCCAGCATGCCCCCCACTTCCACAGTTAGTCCCCACCCCATTGGCCATGTCCATGGGTCCTTCACCCATGTTTTCTGACTAATCTCTTCACCCTCTTCTAAACAGTCCCCATCTCCCTCCTCCCCTCTTACAGCTGTGAGACTGTTCTATGAGTCTATGCTTCTGGTTCTATTTTATCATCAGTGTATTTTGTTCCATAGCTTCCTCTTATAAGTGGGATCATATGGTATTTGTCTTTCACCAACTGACTTATTTCACTTAACATAATAGTCTCCAGTTCTAGCCTTGCTGTTGCAAAAGGTAAGAATTCTTCCTGTAGTGTAGTATTCCATTGTGTAAATGTACCACAGTTTTTTAATCCACTCAGTTACTGATGGGCACTTGGGCTGTTTCCAACACTTGGCTAATATAAATAGTGCTGCTATGAACATAGGAGTGCATAAGTACTTTTGAATATGTGTTTCAGGATTCTTAGGGTATATTCTGAGCCTTGGAATTGCTGAGTCAAAAGGCAGTAACATTTTAATTTTTCTGAGGAAATTCCATACCGTTGTCCACAGTGGCTACACCAATCTGCATTCCCACCTACAGTGCACTAGGGTCACCTTTTCTCCTCATCCTCACCAGTACTGGTTGTTTGTTGATTTATTAATGTTAGCCATTTTGGTATAGTCAGCATTTTTGAATGATTGTTCAGTATTCCACTGTGAGGAATATTCGATATACTGTATTCTTTATTACTGAACATTTAGATGGTTTCTAAATTTTCACTTTTGTATGCAATGCTGGGGAAACACATTAAAGTATATGTTTATTTGTAAGGGATGGTTATAAAGGCCAATCGTAAGCTAAATTTTAAAATTAGAGAAGGCCTGAGAAAATTCTTATAAAATCATGAAAGTAATAAGAATAATGAAAAGCAAAACAATAATGGATTGTTGTGTGTAGAGGTAGCAGAACTGGATGCAGAATCAGTCACAGCGGGGTTCTAAGAGGAGCACAGCAGGGGAAGGAGAGTTTTCGGTGACGATTGGAAGACAGAGTGGCTCAAACCAGGAACGTCAGAGCCGTCTAAGGACATTTGGTCCAAATGATCTGACCCACCTCCTACACATACTGTTGTAAAAGAAGGGTGTTTCTAGGATAATACACAAGATATCTAGTATATTTTATACCTTCTGTTTATTAAGAGAGAAAGTAAAGAACATATAAAGATTTCTAGCAGCAACTAATTTTTTAAAAATTATATTTAAGTTAGTTCTAATTTTCTGGAAAAATAAGTTATATGATGACTTTACCCTTCTGAGAGTAGTTTATAATTTAAACAAGAAACACTTCTATTTAACAATATAGAAGACAAGGTCGTGGGTACAAGGGCTGAAAGCTCTGGCCCATGTCTGTCGTCTTGTCTGTCATCTGAGAAGACCCCCTAACTACAACCTCCGAAGACAAAGAGCCTATGCACACAGGTAGCCAGGACCAGCCCTCCTGACACAGTGTGTGTTACCTCTGTTCTGATGTCCACCCATCTAGGCCAGCTACGGGGGTTTGCAAAGGAGTGCGAAATGAAATTATTCTTAGAATAGTTCAAGGAGGCCTTTATCCTCTGTGCTATACCCTGTTAGAGCCACTCCAGGTGTTCAGAATCAATAATAATATTGTCTACAGAGAATTTATAACCCTCCAGATTAGGGTGAATGGACAGAGCAGGGCTCTTACTTTTCCAAGTATTTTGAGTACACTATGTGCTCAGTGCTTCCGCATTGTGTGAATTACATATTCCTTGGGCCACTGTAGGTTCCTAGACAGCAAAAACTTCAAGTTTAATATAGAGAAAATTAGAAATACAGAAGAGAAAATATTTTATGGTATTATATGGACAAAAGAGATAAATACCATTAGGATTTCTGGGGGAGAAAAAACCTTTGAAAATTTAAACCAGTTGTGCTACTTCCCAAATAAAATCATACAACTTTCTTAGTTAAGCACAGTACAGTTGGGTCTTTTTCCTTTGTCCATTTCCTCATCAAAGGTTTTGCCTTCTATGTTCCACATTAAAATTTTACAATTTCAAACAATTTAAATGGATACTAAGTGTATCTAAGCATTGTTAAATTTCTAACAGTTACATTATTTATATAAATACTTTGGAAATTCACTCCTCTCTACATCGTTTCTGTAGCACCATAGACACAGCACTTAGAAGCTCTGTCCTCTCTTTCTGGCTCTTCCAGTTATTAAATAGTTACCAAGGCTATCTCAGTTAATCTCTCTGAAAGTCAACTTGCTCACATATAATATAGGGATGATAAATCTGATAATACCTATGTCACAGGGTTGTCATGAGAATAAAATTAGCTAAACCATAAGTACATTTTGAAAACAAAAATGATATTTCTAAAAAGTTTAGAAACCTTTTAATAGTAATAACAATAACAAGCCCTCATTCTGTAAATATTTCTTTTATTAGGAATCCTATGATTGCAAGCAATAGAAATTAACTCAAAGAAGCTTACGGGGGGGGGGCAAAATGTGAGAAAGAATTGCATTATAAGAATATAAAACTATCTCCTGATACCAGAAGCACATCAAGGTCTCAGGAAAGGCTAGAACCAGTGACTTTTCCTCTCCTTTCTCTTCTACTTGTTCTTTGTCTGAAGCATTTAAAAACATATATCTGAAAGTCAATTTCTTCTGTTTCCCCTAGAATGAAAATGTGGCTACCCCATGAATCTAGAGTGTATATTTTGCAAATCCAGCCACATAAAGCGATTGATATCTCTTTCATTTCCAACTGCCAATTCACAGGGAATCTGATTATGCTTAAATTATGTGCCTACCCATAGTCTTGTGTTGTGACAAGTGATCAGGGGCAAGATAAACAAAGAGGCTCTTTAGTGAACACTGGTATTCTCAGTAGATTGGAAAAAGAGACCGTTGTTTTTCTCCCTAGATAAGGGATTGTTGAGTATAAAATTCCTTAAGTATCCACTACTCTCTTTAATTTACAAAGCACTTTCACATGTGAATAATTAAAAAAAAATAAAGTATTAACAGACACAAAGAATTTCTCTGAATGATGGAACTATTGTAATTGAGGGGAAAAACATCTTGACAAAGCTTTTTTTTTGAAGATTTTATTTATTTATATTTAGAGAGAGGGGAAGGGAAGGAGAAAGAGGAGAGAAACATCAATGTGTGGTTGCCTCTCATGTGCTCCCTACTGGGGACCTGGCCAGCAACCCAGGCATGTGTCCTGACTGGGAATCAAACCAGTGACCCTTTGTTTCACAGGCCGGTGCTCAATCCACTGGACTGCACCAGCCAGGAAGCTTTTAAAAGAGAAGTGAGATCTTGAGAATGTGGGTGCCACAGAAAAAAGAGTGCTTAAGGGTGCTATGCTTCAGAAAATGAAAGACATTTCATTTTTGCTCCTAAGAGGATTGGATAGGGCAAAAAATCAAGGAGCTGGGAGGTAGAGCCCCAGAAATGCTGGCCATCAAGGCTGCATGGAGTAAAGAACTTGTAAAAAGGGGGCCCTCTTTACCCCCTACTACAAAAAGAAAAAAACTTTAAGGAGAAAATAGCTGATGTGTGATTTTCAGTTGTTTCTTAGTAATTTGGGTCATATGTCCACTCTGTGGACGTTATGTGAATGAGATGCAACAGAGAGAAAGAGAGAGAATGGAGTACGCCTGAACTGATTCAGTACAGAACAAAGGAAAACTGTATGAAAGCAGCAGTAGAGGCAGAGCAGAGATCCACTCCCCAGGGTCTCAAGGGCAGAGGCAGGGGGCAGCAACTAACTCAGTTATAAATGCATTATTGCCTATGATCCATCCACAACATGTCATGTAATCAAAACAGATGTCATTACCGCTTGACAGGTGAAGAAAGTGAAGACAATCACTTACCCAAGGTCTTACAGAAAATTAGTTTGAGACTGGAACTAAAGCCTATATGTCTCCTCACTCCTGGGTTCAGGTTACTGCATTGAATTTATTTTCTTCAACTGTTATGACAGTAATAGAACAGTGGTAGCATACCTTGTGGCAAGAATCTAGCATTTCTTTTAATGAAATGCATTTAATGAAACCACTAAGATTATCTTTTATTCATTTATCCATTTATTTAACATACACAGGCATGGGCAAAAGTAGGTTTACAGTAGTTCATATGGAAAATAATAAATAAATAATAATACAAGAATAAACTCTGTGTTTCACATACTTGCAAATGTATACTTACTTTTGTCCACCCCTGTATTTGCTGAATTCCTACTCTGCGACCAACAGTATGAAAGTCAGTAGCACTTCATTTATGAGTAAGAATAGTGTGATCAAAGTAAATCTTAAAATTGTGAGAGAAAAAGACTAAATTGTAATGAGTTCACAGTGCTCTTGATTTTTTTTTTTTGTACTCTTTGAAATCATAGCGTCACACAAAGTCTGATTTGGTTTCAGCTGTAAGACTGAATAGTTAAGAATCTAGAACTAACCACATCCACCCTCATACACTGGTGGGAAGGTAATGGTACAGCCTCTTTTGAAAACATCTTGGCAGTACCTAAAAAAAGTTACTCGTAGATTTACCATATGACTCAGCAATTCCACTTGTAGGTATATGCCCACCCAAGATAAATGAAAACAGGTATTCAGACAAATACTTGCACAGGAATGTTCATATCAGCATTAGTCACAATAGCCCCAAAGTGGAAACAACACAGATGTCCACCAACTAATGAATGGAAAGATAAAATTTGGCATACCCATAAAATGAAATAATATTATTCAGCAATTAAAAAAGCACTGATACAGGTTACAACATGGATGAAATGTGAAAACATAATGCTAAATTAAAGAAACCAGACACAAAGGCCATATATGGGATTATTCCATTTATATGAAATGTCTAGAATGGGCAAGTCCACACAGACAGAAAGCAGATTAGTAGTTGCCAAAGGCTGGCATGAGTGGAGAATTTGGAATGGCTTTGAAGGGAGTGGGATTTCTTTTTTTGGAGTGAAAAATGCTTGGAATTAGTGGTAATGGGTATACAATCTTGCGAATATATTAAAAACCATTGAGTTATACACTTTAATAAATTTTAAAAATGAATTATATCCCAATTTATAAAAACATAACCACCTTACATTTATGCTTGTGTATAAATTCAGGACAATAAAATTACTATCAAAATGAACACTAACCATATCTCAATCATAGTACTTCCATTGCTACATTTTCCTTTTCAGCATTTTCCTGTTATCCAAAATGTCCTTCAGTTAGCCACTTTGAGTTATAAAAGAGTCTCAAGAATCTATATTTTTAGGAGCCTCAATAATCTTATGGAAGCCGACTGTTCAGCTACTGTTCTTAGAATAAAGTTATTGTTGTTGGAAAGCAATTGCTAGTGGTTCAACTTAGTATAGATCAATTGTCCACCTCTGCTTTGAGAAATGTTAGAGAAGGGTAAAGCTTTGGTAATTATTTTACATTTTACTTAATAGAACCAAGAAATGCTTGGAAAGTGCCCTGCCAGTCGAAGCACTCCTTCTCATTCAGGAGTTCCCAAAGGCCTGTATGGAAAAGGGACAGGAGCACCTGAGGCACCACTCTGTCAGTAGCCGTGCATCCTGACATCCGAAGTAGAGCTTTATAAAGGGACGGTGATGAATTTGTGGCTGAAGCATCAGGGTTAAGCAGCACCTCTCAGTGAACATATATTAAAAATTTGTGGGCCAACGTGCTCAGGCTTACTGGTAAAAAACAATGTGTCCTAGGTGGGACTTGCATTTACCCAACTTGGTGCATCAAATGGTAGAGAGAAACTCCGCAGAGGTCCTGCGTGCATTTGCCTACCCCATGAAGATTAGAAGCAGGGTATGCAAGGAGTAGAGGGACTCCAGGAGCCTGCCTTAAAGAGGAAATCAGTGTACCAGAACTCATGTCTGTTCAGGTCTCTGGACTACTGAATTAGTGTGGGGAGAGGACCAATAAGCTTGGAATAAGGGGCACGGATAAACCAGGCACAAGGAAAGGTAACCAGAGATTTTCTGCCATGCATATATATTATCCCAGTCACTTTTCTCACAGGAGATTTAGGATCTGATCTTCAGCATCTGTCTAATTGACTCTCCATACTGCATGCTGCTGTGGTCGGGTATACTGAAAATGCAAATAATTTCATATCTTAAAGCTCCTCATATTTCTCCCCCATTTGATGACGTTGAACTCTTACAAAGGGTCCTTAAGAACTTAATATAAAACACATGTTGCCCCTTTTAGCCCTTAATCCATATAGCTTAATAAAGTCTTGATAGTCAAATACTTGCTAAACTCATTACTACCATTATTTAGAATAATATTGTCAATAACTGCAATTAACATAGGGAAGCACTCAGCGCTTTCCTGAATCGCTTTGGCCTGACTCCTCCCCCCAGTTCTGGATCAATCAATTCTGCTGTTGCAGTTCCTGCTGAGCTGAGCAAGTGACACAAATGTCAGTTTCTCAGCTTAAACGGAGGGCTACAGTGAGAGACAAACAGCTCAGCCAGCAGGAAGCGCAAACTGAGGGAGGAGGTGTCAATATAGCTATCTTTTAATCCAATGTACTAAAACAACACACAGACTTCCATAAAGCCAGGTAGCTCTTTCCTTGAGAAGCCAGCCTATGCTTCAGGCTTGGACCGAGGTTTGCTTGATCCTTTATTAGAACAGCATTCTTCAGCCTATTCTCAAAGTGAAAAATAGGAAGCTTGAGAATCACAAAAAGACAAGGCAGATTGAAGTCACAAAAGTGTATTATGAGCACACGATATGCCAGGAACTGTGTTATGCATAATGTTATTTATTTGTTACAGCATTTCTACTGATTGATCCAGTTTTCAAGGATCAATGGAGGCTTACAAATTCCAGTTCTGACCATCATGGCAGGGTGTGCACAGCTCTATGGGAGCTGGCTCCTGCCAGCCTTGCAGCCCTCAGTTCTCATGTCTTACCTCTCTCACCTTCACTCTTAGGCTTCAGTCAAAATGAACTTTGGGTTCCCTGATTAGGCCAGCCTCAGTTCTATGCTAGGGACTTTGCTCTTGCACTTTGCCAATGAGAGAGATAGGAATCCTCTTCCCCCAAATCTGGCTTCTTCTTATCTTCCAGTAGCTCAAAAGCTTCTCTACAGAATGATCTCCTTGAACACTCAGTTGAAAGTCCCTAATTCTTCCCTCAGAGAAACTCCCTGTTGTCCCAAGGTATAACACGCAGATTGGGGCTATGAAGAATAGTTGGCTAATTGCCTCCAACTGTCCCAACTCTAGATCCACTGAGTGTTCACACATAGTCGTGAGGCCTTACTCTTCCAAAGCTGCTTAGTGTATGGCTGAGCAAGGGGTGTGGGTGGGGGTGAGGAGGGTGGAGGCTTTAGACCAAGGCCATTTCTGCCCAAGGCAGAAGTCCTCTAATGGGGAAATTTCTAACAGGCAGGTCCCCATCTGTCTGGCCAAGATTTTCTTAGAGTTGCATCATAGTCTAAGGATCTTGAACCCAATCTTTTCTCTTTCTTTCTCCCCTCCCTCAAGTGTCAGAGCTGCATCCAATTTGAAGGTTTTCCCCATCTCCTCCTGCTCCCCTCTCTCCCTTATCATTCACAAGCACTTCTCCCAATAAGTCTCTTACATGTCTAATTCTGTCTTGGTACCTATCAGCTTTTCAGAAGCCCTGACCTAGTGCACTCTCTTGCAATAGTGTTCCATTATCTTTATGACACTTACAACTATTTTTAAATGTATCCTATTTAATTTATCCACTTATCTATTTATTTAACATCTCTCTCCTGCCACTGCTCACATCCCTAACCAGCAATAGATCTTATTCCCGGTTGGCTCACGACAGGCCTTCAGTTATAGAAAACTAGATTTTTACTCTAAATCCAGCTTCTCCCCTTAGTTCATTGATTATGGGTGTTTACTGTTGTAGTGATTGGAGATAAAGCAGTAAATAAAAGAGACAGAGCCTCTGCTGTTTTGAATTTATATTCCAGTGAGGGAAGACAGGCAATAAACAACCACAAAAATATGTAGTATGTGTCAAGAGTTATAAAGAAATGGTAGTGCATAGTAAGGGAATGAACAGTGATAAGCGGGGGTGTAGGGAATAATATCTCCCTTATAAGGTGGTATTTAAATGGAGATTTGAATGAAATGAGTGAAACAAGCAGATATCTGGTGGAGGGGTGTCCCAGGTGGGGAGAACGTAAGTGCAAAGGCCCAATGATGGAGTGAGTTTGGCAGGTCAGTGAGGCTGAACAATAGAGAGTGAGAGTGGTAGGAAATAATAAAAGAGATGAAAGATGTAGACTTGATAAATCAGTTAAGTCCTTGTATGTCATCATAAGAACTTTAGATGGAAATTTTATCTGGGTAAAACAGAAAACGAATGGACAGTTTTGAGTAGAGGAGAGATAATATTTGATTCACATTTAAAAATAATGACTCTGGTGGCTAGGTAGAAAATAGAAGGGCATTAATGATAGAAGCAGAGGGACTAGAAAGCAAGCTATTATGATCTAGGGCATATCAGTGGATGGTGATATTTGTCCAAATTCTGGATATATTTGAAGGCAGTGTTAACAAGATTTCTTGCTAAATTGGGTATGTGAGGTTTGGGGGAAGGGGTGGAATCAAAGATGACTCTAGGTTTTTGGCCTGAGCAAATGGAAGGACAGAGTTGCTAGTGCCTGCGTTTCCTTCCAGTCGAGTTCCTTGTACACATTCAGACACAGATAGGCCAAGAGCTGATTTAACCAAATTTGAGATTTTTTTCCTGTCAAATACAATCATGGGAGTGTTTTGAGAGTATAAGCAAAGGAATGATTATCTTGGTGTAAGACAGAACATTAGTTGCAGAAGATGAGAAGTTAGCAAATGACAGGGAAAAGACATACGATCAGTGGACGGAAGGCCTCTGTGTGATTGAAGAATCAATGCTGATGAAATATCAGAGGGCAGAAGATGGGGAAATCAGAAATAGAGGTCAGAAAGTGGGGTAGCCCTGCTCTCTCCTTTGTCTCATGATGATTTCCTTTTCTACCCCTGCATAATGCTTGAGAAGAAGAGCCACAGCAAAAATGAAACCATAAGATAGTCCCAAACTCATCTCTCCCTCCACCAGCTCATACAGCTACCATTCTTTGTGGTCATAATTCTTGAAAGTTTCCTCATTAAGCTCTGCATTCTGAGCATTTATGTGGCATGATACCATTTACAGCAGCACGTCAAAGTGCTTTGGTGTATTTGCCAACCACTTCTCACTGAAATGAGAGGCTCACGGGAATTCAGAATTACTGGTGTGCTGCAGGTGATGTACTGCGACACACTCACCTTTATAGACAGAGATTTTGCAATATAGAGACACTAAGGGGCTTTCAGTGACAAATATGCAGATGAAAACACAGTTTTGAATTGCTCTAAGGTTATCTGATTACCAGAATTTACTTGTAAAAAATTGTGTATTTATTCTTACATGTTTAAACTTCAGTCACCTTTAAAATACTCTCCATTTGATGCAGTACACTTACAGAGACATTTTTTTCCACTGTTCAAAACCATTTTTGAACTTGTTGATTTTGATGCCTTTTAATGCTTCTACCATTTTTTGTCTCACCTCTTTCAAATTGGCGAAAACTTTCTCTTTAAGGACTTTTTTTATCCACAGAAACAAAAAAGAGTTGCTATTGGGGAGATTGAGTGAATGGGGGGTGGGGCATGGGGATCATGCTGGTTTTGGTCAAAAACTGCTGAACACTCAGCACACACTGTGGGCAGGTGCCCTTGCAAGTCACCCATCATGAATTGGGCAAATACGTTAAAAGAGCCTTCAAAAAAAAAAATCACCGAAGCGGAACACAGCCTCTCACAGCAATGCCAGCTGCTACACTGATACAGATGAGTTCCTGGAACACTAACCTAGGAGGGGAAGCCTGTACTACAAGGGGCCCGTTCTTTGAGAAGATAATTGGGTTTTTTTTGTCCTTCTCATATGCTATTGCCAATTCTTTTTTATTGTACTTGTACCAGGGGATATTTTTTGATGCACTTTAAATCATATATTACCCTTTTTTTCTTATACCTCTCTCTCCTTTACTCACATATTATTATATTCTTTATTGTCCTCCAGCCTCATCAACAGTAACTGCAAGGATTACCTGCTTCAGCAGAAAATTAAGCCTCTTAAAAATGTTCTCCAAATATTTTTGAGCGTCCACCGATGTGGCATCAAATTCACATGTGCTCACAAATGGGTCTGTTTGTTAAGTCACTGCCTAATATCCGTCATGTTTTTTTTCTTTTCCAGTTGCCTTTTAGTCGTGTTCACTGTCTGTGAAGCTACTTGAGGGGCACTGAATATTGTCAAGAGTTCGATGCCCATCAGGAAGATGAAAGTGTCCACATCCAAAGTTCTGTCTCTCAGTGCTTTCGGTCCACCAGTGCTCTGGTGCCCGAGGGTGGTACGTTTCATGCAGAGATGATGCCCTCTACATTATCTCTGTCCCACTCAAAGAGTGTTGCTTGTCTTATAAAGTCTCTTAGTAATAATTCAATGGATTTTTGTTTTTCAAACTTTGCCTAGAATCTCATACAATGGTTTTTGTTGGGGCCCTTAGATCTGTAACTACAGAATGGTACAGATGCCATGCTAGGCCTTCTATTCTCCTATTCCTAGCCTCTCCCCAAACCAAACTTTCTCCTTCTTTAGAAAGCAAAAACCTCAATGTAGACAATGGGGAGTTGTCCATATGCCTGCCACATTTGCTCCCAACTGAGTCAGCCAAAAATACACACTACCCTTAAGGTATTAGTCTCTGTCTGTGTGTGTACATGACAGGTTGTTCTGATTCTATCTTCTTCTATAGTTCCTCCTCATCATCACACTAAACATCCACACACTAAGCTAACACGTCTCAGATACACTCTCCTTTCCTACCTGTGCGTATTTGTCTGATGGAGGGATGAATATAGATACATTTGAAAGCCAGAAGGAATTTCTGAATTTCAATTCTGACACTATCCCATTGACTTCTGAATAATATAGAATCTCAAGGTTGGGAGGAATTCTAAAAGTTCATCTATCTCTAGATTTTTTCCCACTATTCAGTCATCCAGTCCAGATTTTTATATCTTAGCCAAGAATAAATACATTTTTGAGATTTCTTATTTCCTTTGGGAGGATTTGTACACCATTTTTTCCTCACAGCAAGGTAAAATTTGTTTGCTATAGATTTCTTCCAATACTTCTAAATCTACCGCCTTGAATCCAGACAGAAAATTTCTATTCCCTCTGATTTGTGATATCTCTTCAGTCATTTGGAAATAGCTATCATGTCACTTTCTATCTTCTTATTCCTACATTAAGTGTCCCCAGGTTGTTGATATTCCTTATGATGCAGTTTGGAGTTGCTTTACGGCCTGGGTGCTCTCAGCTGAATGTGTCTCAATTTGTCTTTTAACACATGTCCCTAACTCTCTAACATATGATTGTCAGTATTACTCAGCAATACAAATATGATATTAATATATGCTACAACATGGATGAACCTTGAAAACATTATGCTAAGTGAAGGAAGTCAGTCACAAAAGACCACATTCTATATATTTTCTTTCATATTAAATGTCTGGAGTGGGCAAATCTACACAGACACAAAGTAGATTAGTGGTTGCCTAGGACCCAGGGGTGAGGAGGTGGAAAGATTGGCTGTGAGGTATTGGTTTCTTTTGGGGTGATGAAAATGTTCTAGAATTAATTGTCATGATGGTTGTACAACTCTGTAAATATACTAAAAGTTATTGCATTGTACATTTTAAATGAATAAATTATATGCTATGTGAATTATATCTCAATATAGTTGTTTAAAAAATATGATGTCCAGAAGTGAATTATCGGTAAACAGTAATCTGAAGTAGATTGTTTTAACCTCTGGACTTCAATTTTGCTATCTATAAATTAGATGAGTGCTCTGCCTTCTTGATAGGGTTATTGGATCATATTTTATGACATCATGATTATGTAAATTATTAATTTGAATGACTCTTACCACCTCATGTCTGAGTTGCTAACACAATCCACTTGCTGGTATTTCATTTGTTTTGTTGGGTAAGATTTTTTTTTTTTTTAATACCTGTTACTCTACTCAAGAGAAGGTAAGAATCATTTAGTACCCATTGTATAAAGTCCCAACTTCATCCTACAGTTTCTATCATTCTTCACAGAAAAACTGTATTTCAATTGTCAATTGCTTTCTCCAACATGTACTGTGTATACTAACCCCTGTAGCTGTATTTTTTTTTTTCTCTCAGACAGAATATACCCTGTTATGGACTGAATGTTTGTGTCTCTTACCAAATTCATATGTCGAGGCCCTAACCTTAATATGACAGTATTTGGAGGTGATGACTTTGGGAGGTAATTAGGTTTGGATGAAGTCATGAAGGTTGGTCCCCCATCATGGGATTAATGTCCTTATACTAAAAGGATGAGAGACTAGACAGAACTCTTTCTCTCCACGTGTGAAGTCACAGCAAGAAGTTAGCTGTCTGTAAGCCAAGTGGAGAGTCCTCACCTGGGAACTGAATGGGTTAGCACTTTGACCTAGGACTTCCCAGACTCTAGGACTGTGAGAAATAAATTCCTATTGTTTAAGCCAGCCAATCTATGGTATTTTTATGTCAGTGAGAGCTGACCAATACACACCCCTTGAAAATCCCCACCAAATCCCAGTCATGACTTTCTCCAAAAGTATTTTTGAAAGTTTCTTCTGTGGGAATTTCCCACCATACTGATCACTCCATTATGCATCCTCTCAGAAGTTTAGCTTTATAGCTAATTTTTATTTCTTATTTACCCATGTATTATACTTTCACTCCTCGCCTACTTGACGAGCTTTTCAAATGAAAGAAGAGTAGTGCATTATACCTACTTCCCTCCAAAACTCATGTATTGTAGACATTTCTTCCAGTACTCAGTCACAATGGCGTGCTTCCTCATTTCCTGCAATTGTTGGTCCCACACTCTATATAGCCTGAAGCTCATAGGAAAAACTTACAAAAAAAAGATAATTCAAAATGGTTAATACACAAACACTATGTTGAGAGTTCATTCTATCAATTTTAATTCAGAGCTTCTGATGAGCAACATTTAGAATCCCAAGAAATACAAAATGAGTAGAAGGTGATTGCATACTATTTAAAACTTGCTTCTGTTATAATACAAAATGGCACAGGTGTGGTTTAAGTGACCCACTGCCTGTAGTATCAACTCAGTCTTCACGGAAAAACTTCAAACCCAGTTCTTATAGTTTTTAGAAAATAAGACGTTCAGATGTAAACCAAAAAGCAATTTTCTAATTTTTAATACATCAAATAAAATGTTTTTCTTTACTAACAGCTGCACCTTCTGCAGTCATTCCTGTGATGACTGTAAGGCAAAGAGGTAGTGCAACAGACAGGCAAAGACCAGACCTTACACTCAGGCTTACTCATTTGCTGTTATGCCTCTGCAGCCCCTGAGCTTATCTCCCCCAGGTCAGTTAGGGCTAGAAGGATGGAGGACAGTGTGGTAAACTCCAGCTCGTTTTATGGGCACAGAAGCTAAGGCCAGCAAAAAGGAATGACATGCTCAGTGGCTTATGATTTACTAACATGGTCATAAATATTGCATCAAAACTTGGCTTGGAAGCTTACATGCTGTCCCAGAGGAGGACGGTTATGGTGTGGAGTACATTTTTTTGGTGGGTGTTTTATTCCTCGCATTATTTTAAAATACACTCTTTGACTCATATTTTCTTAGGTTATGAGAAGATCCTCAAAACGTTATCTAATTATGAAAAGAAATGTGAGGATGGAAAGAGCGTAGAGTACAAAGGAGAGAAAAACGGAAGGAAGGAAGGAAGGAAGGAAGGAAGGAAGGAAGGAAGGAAGGAAGGAAGGAAGGAAGGAATTTGACCTCCTACTCCCTCTCCAGACCTTTCTGATTCCCACTATCCCTATCTTTGCTTTCCACACGGCTCCATTCCCTTCTCAGCTCCCTCAGTATCCCACAGTCCTAAAGGCCAGCGGACAGGGCTTCTACACCGGGAAAACCTTTGTGTGGCTGCCGCAGCCGTGCATGCTCAAACGCTCAGGACTGGCTCTTTTCGGCTCCCAACTTTGGCAACTCTCCCACCCGCACCCCGAAGGGGCAGGCAGGTCCACACAGATCCCTTGGGTGTGAGTACGAGGGAGGAAATTATCCTACTCTCGCGGAGGAAGCCAGGAAAGGGAGTAGTCCGGCCAGTTCAGTGCTTAAGGGGCGCGCCGCCAAGGGGCGCGCAGGGGTCGCGAGCCCTGCAGGAAGTGTCTGGTCCCCGCGGGCTGCGCGGCTCCAGGGTCCGCGGCCACGCGCGCGCGGGCGCCCGGCCGAGAGGGAGTGTCCGAGAGCACGAGCGCGGGAGCGCGCTCTGGGAGTGGTCCCGCGGCGGAGGGAGGGGTAGGCGGAGGCGGGGCCGCGGTGGCGCGCGGACGCCGAGCTCCGCTGGAATTCTTCAGGCTGCCGAGTGGCCACGGGTGGGAGGGCGGCAGCGGCGGCTGCACGCAGAGCCTCGAAACCTAGGACTTCTGGGAGCTGAGGAACCCCAGGAGAGGATCCGGGCGGTGGGGAAAAACGCGCGGTGCTGCTTGCTCTTTCGCTTTCCTGCTCCCTTTAGGAAGTGGGTGGGGGCGGTGTGGCCGGCGTTGCGAGCTATTCCAACGCCCGCGTCCGGGGAGGAAATTCACCTGTTTTGAGACAGCGCGTTGGACTTGGAGGGAGCGGCGGTGAGCTCTCGCTCCTGGCACAATGGGCTGTACGCTGAGCGCCGAGGACAAGGCAGCCGTGGAGCGGAGTAAGATGATAGACCGGAACCTCCGCGAGGATGGCGAGAAGGCGGCGCGGGAGGTCAAACTGCTGCTGCTCGGTGAGGGGCCCGCCTGGAGGCGGGGCGGGGGGCGCCCCGGGAGTCCGGGGTCGGCCGCTGTGCTGGGCGCAGTGGTCGCGTCGGTTCCCTCGGCGTTGGAAACCCGAAGGGGACTTGCAAAGCGTCCGAGGGCGCGCCTGGTATCGCCCCGCGTGGGTTCAGAGCGAGAGCTTGTCTTTTGCGTTGCAGAGACGAGGCGGGTGCCCCTCTCCCTGGTCCTCCTGGGAGGCGAGAACTCGCGGGCGAAGGGGCGGGAGCTTCACTCGCGTGCCTAGGTGTGAACCCCGCGGGAGCCGAAGAGCGGGTCGCGAGTAGCCCCTTTTCTTTGAAGTTAGCTCAGCTTTATAAAGATGAAAGGGAATTCATGACAAGGAAATAAAAGCCCCGCCCCCCACCTCGAAACCCTCCCTCCAAGGTGTCTGTGTCGCGTTTGTGGTTTTCCCGTTCTAAGAGTGTCAGGTTTTGTTAAATTTGTGAACCATTTTGGGGGTCTCCGTGGGATTGAAATGTGTCTTTCCTGGAAACTTCCTTTGGCCACTCAGTAAAAGTTTTAAAGGAGCACTGATTATATTTACCTGATTATATTTTCTTAAGGAAGCAGGTTACGCTGGGTGCTTGATTTTTATTGCTGTGGGGACATGGACACCTCCAAAGTTGGGTGTAACATTTGCTCCAGTAAGATACTTGACTGGTGAAAACCCAGTGTTAAGGTATAAAAGGGTCTCGTTGAGGAACTGGATTCTCTCCTTTGCCAGGGTTTCTGATGAATGAGAATTGCCAAGTACAACGCTGAAGGCTCTTATTCGTTCTTAGTATTGTTCTCTTGCTGTGGAGGTCTTTTCCGGTTGTTTCAAGAGAGAATAAAAAGAGTAACCTAGGGTTTTGCCAGAGGGATACGTTATGAAAATATGCACAGCATAAGATTTGTAGATATCTTCTGAGTTCGGATTTTCTTTTGTTTGCCTGTCCGCACACCCCCACCCCACACACACACCCAGTAGGTATTTAGGAGGATGAAAGATTTCCCAGAATCATTTGCACTCCCAGAGATTGCTTTTATTTTATAAGTTCTAATAAAAAAGAAACAGTGCACAAACCTGTTTTCAGAAAGCTTTATTTCATTGGTTTGATGACTGCAGGAAAAATGGTGTTTTTTTTTTCTCCATTACTTGTAGTCTTGGAAGCAGCAAACTTGGCATGACTAAAAGTAATAACGATCTGAGTCATTTAGCATGCAAGCTGTGAAATAACTTTGCATTTTAAAGACCTGGGTGTCTGTCTTTACCCTTGCCCCCAACATAAATCCTTCTCAGTTGATACTGTTTACTAAAGTGTTTACATTAATGAGAAATATTTTATTTTGCCAAGGTCAGTGTGTTTTTAGTGGATTGGGTATAGAAAAGAAACACCTTGATATGGAACCATTTAGGTGCTCCTTTTATAAATTCAATGTGCCTGAGTCAAAAATGAAACACAAGACTTTAAAAAGTTCTATTCCCTGCATTTCTGCACTCCTGCTTTGGTAATAATGTTTCAGAGTATTGTAGTGTGACTCCTAGTTGAGCCAGCCATCCATGTTTAAAGCAGTTGAAAAATGAGTCCTCTGGTGTGGTTTTATACTTTAATTAGATGTCTGTTAGAGACAGATGACTAGGATAAAGGTCCAAGGAGTTAGTTTTTGCTTGTATTCAGAAGAGATCAGTGTTTCTTAACCTTAGCACTACGGGCATTTTGTGCAGGATATTCTTTCTTTTGCAGGCTCTCATGTGCTTTGTAGTTTGTTTAGCAGCATCTTTGGCCTCCACCCCATTAGATCCCAACATCAGCCCACTCAACCTGTGACCCTCCACAGTGTCTCCAGCTATCTCCAAAATATACCCCGTGGGCAAGAAATAACTGTCAGCAGAGAACCAGTGTTCTAGATTAACAATTAAAATATAGTTGAATGTGTAATGTAAAACAAAAAGTTGCATCACTACAGCCATCTATAGTGAGAATTATGAGAAAGGTGTGGCAGAGTCATGATTTTTAAAAGAAATTATGGGATTTTCGTTTCTTCATATCAATAATGTTAGAAAGGTAAACAAATGATTTTTAAAAATCTTTAGTAACTGAATTCCATCAGCTGGCTTTTCTAGCTTTAAGGTTTTGCTTTTCCCTACATCCCTTCTCTCAGTAGAAATTGTCTTGTTGGCCCAGCACACCCTCTCTCTCCCTCCCTCCCTCCCTCCCTCCCTCCCTTCCTTCCTTCCATCTTACTCCTACTCTACCTTCCCCGCCCCAGATACCAGCACCCTGATCCCTCTAAACAGAATGATGGCTTACTTATTTTATAAATCTTAATTCTTGGAATGTTTGAAAACATTGTTTCCCCCTAATTTGACTTTAGCAGTGAGGTGTGTTGACATTTGGTTCTTTTATGGATGTTTAAAGTGTATAAGCAGCCTTTCAGTGAAATCATTCCCTATAAAGCACAGCAACGGAATCAACTAGAAATATAAAATGGTTTCTAGGTAACCCGTAACCAATGTCAATTCCATTTACGTTAGGTCTTATTTCTCTTCAGTTACTTTGTTTTTCTCATCAAATGATTTTTTTAAAAATTTAAGGGAGAAAGCCTCAAAAGTACATTTAAAACTGTATTAAATAGTTTGTTATACTGAATATTTTCTCAAGACAGTATTGTGTTTCTAGATATTTGGGTTGAGAGATTCAGGCATGAGATGCACAATATTAGTAAAATTTTGGTACTATTTATTTTAACTTTAAAAAATCAGAGGTATTTCACTATTCTTATTAGGAGCAATGAGTTAGGCCTTAAAAAAGAGAAGACCTGGTCTAATCATTGACCTAAAGAAATTAGGTCAGGGTTTGGCTGTTTCATATCTTCAGGTTTAGTTTTCAGACTTTAGTATTAGAACAACACTCCTAAATAGATAAACTTAGTTTAATAAGGACAGTTTTATTTCCATTATACATGGCTAATTTTCTCAGGGAAAACTTTTAAAATATCTTCGAGGATGTTAACCATTTATCATGCTTCTAAGGGCAGTATCATTAGGCTTAGACTTATTTCAGTGAGGCAGTATTGTACATATGGATACTTATTAAATACTTTTTAAAGATATAAGGGATTAGATTATATAAGTAAAATTTTCATATGCTAATTTTTCATAAGTCATTTCACTCTAAAGCTTTGAGGTTTTGTTCTGTTTCATTGTACCACTCACACAAATGCTACCCCCCCAAAAACAAAACATCCCAAATTAAAATTCATACCCATATCTCCTTTGTTAGCTTGGTTTAGGTGTTATAGGTGGAGTGAAAACATGAGGGATTAGATTTCTTCTGCTTGGTGAATAATTTTCCATTGCTCCCGTCAACCAGCTGTTTGAGAAGCTACATCATTAATCCTTTTTGCTCCCTTTAAACTTGCCCTATGACTTCCGTAGTTGAGAAATTCTGGTATTGCAGAACTTTTGGATTTTGTGTTACTTCAGCTATTTCTTTAGAATTGGCTCAGAGCTTAGATGTCAGAAAGCTTGTTTCCTTGAATAAATGGACCTGGTATTTTAACATGGGTTATGGGCTTCTTGCTCACTTACCTGCTTTATGTTAGCAAATAGCAGTTACTTTAACAGAAGCTACAGGTGGTTTTAAAGTGTTTTAAAAGGATTGATTTTTCTGTAAGCTTTACTGCTTCTGGTCTTTTCTTATAGCTCTTCTTCCTACCATAGGTGCCAAGTGAATTCTTTGCTCAGAAATCTTTGTTGACTTCTGTAGAATAAAAACTCTTCTATATCTGGCTTCCCTCTGTCCTTGTACTTTTTTCCTCAGTGCACTCTCCCCCTCCAAGCAGGAATGATTGGCCTGTGATAAAGCATATTTTCACTCTGGTTTCTAGTGTTGGTTAGCCTTATGCCCCGCCTGTTCCCCCTGCTAATGTGAGCACTTTAGGAACAGAATCTTAGTAATAAGACACCCTATGTTCCTTACAACTCATTTACTTTGTCATATGCATAATGACTTCTTAATTGTTGTAAGTTCATATCTTATGTGGGGTTAGGATTCACCTAGAATATAAACTTAATACTCTTCCATTTTCAGTGGCCATGGGAATAAAAAACTACCCAGACAAACAATGTAAACAAAAAAAGGAGTAGTAATGGGTTGTGCCGAACAAAATAAGCATATGGTTTCTAAAAGCAAATTGTTTGGTTTAAGAATTTTTATCCACATTTATAAGATCTTTAACAGTAATTATATTATTTAATAAATTAGATAAAGTGACAATAGTTCTTTTTTTTTGGAGGATGGTTTACTTTGTTGCAGTTGGAATGTTATTCCTTAAAAACATTATTTTATTATGGTAAATCTTACTTTTTAGTTTTTATTTTTTGACTTCTTTTAAACATAAAGAGCATGAGTCCTGTTGAATTTATTAGCAATAGGAAATATAATGCCTATGTCATAGATTTTTAGTGAAAGATATTAGGAAATATGATGCTTATTTTACAGCATTTAGTGGGAGATATTATTTAAACCTGCAAAAGACTGCTGTAATTTTATAAAGAAAAATTGAATATCCAGTCACAATTTTAATTTTTATTCTGTCATACATCTTTCTCTTTGGAAAATTCAAGAGACCACAAATTCACGTAGGAGGATCTGAATGTATTTGTCACATTTCTAGGTCACATGTTTCCTGATTGCATGTTCTAGAATGCAGTTACCCAAGGTGTGACTTCCCAGAATGTGACATTGGTGAAGTTCAGATCCCAGATGGCATTTGAGCCATATGAAGTAAGGTGAATTGTACCTAGTCTTCTAGTGCTTAGGTTGCTTTCTGTCATAATGTGTTAAATGCTAATTAAAAACCTTAAGAAAAATAAGGCAAATATAATTTTTAAAAAGTGGATATTCATTACCACAAACTTAGTGGCTTAAAACAATGTCAATTTATTAATTTTATATTTCTGGAGGCCAGAAGTTCAAAATGGATTTCACAGGGTTCAAATCAGGATGCCAGCAGGGTTTATTTTCTTCTGGAGGTCCTAGAGGAGAATCCATCCCTTTGCCTTTTCCAACCTCTTAACTAAAGGCTACCAGCTTTCCTTGGCTCACGGGACGTGTCTCCATCTTCAAAGCCAGCAATGGCTGATGGAGTCTTTCTTATGTAACATCACTCTTCTGCTTTCCTCATTCACTTATGAGGAACCTGTGATTACATTGGGCCCACCCAGATAATCCAGGATAATAGTCTCATCTGAAGACCCTTATCTCTAATCACATCTGCAAAGTCCTTCTTGCCCTGTTGGGCAACAGGTTTCAGAAATTGATACCTGGCATTTTGGGGGGCTGTTATTCTGCCTACCACAGCCTGCCCTCCTGGCTCCCAAAGATTCATGTTCGTCCTGCATGTGAAATGCATTTACTCTGTCTCAATATCGCCATAAATCTCAGCCCATTACAGCATGACGTTAATGTCCAAAATCTCATCCACATTCATGTTCCTACTGAGGTATGGGTGAGATTCTGGGTATAATCCACACTGGGACAAATTTCCTTTTTTCTGTGACCCTGTGAAACTAGAAAACACGTTATCCACTTCCAGTATATAAGGGTGTGACAGGTAGAGGACATTGGTATAGACGTTCTTGTTCAAAAGGAGAAAGTAGAAAGAGAAAAGGAGTCATTAGTCCCATGCACTTTCCAAACTATGTTAGGTTTCAAGGCCTAGGGTAATCCTCAGCGACTCTCTGCTTCACTTTCTGGGCACTGGACTCCGCCCTGGTTGCCATTCTTTCTTTTCAGTGAAAGGTAGTACTTGTTTGCAGCTGAGTCATTTCATACCCTGTTTCTTGCCTGTAGGATTATGGTGAGCTTGACAGCATTTTTTCATTTTGTTCTCTCTTAATTAGTCTTTTTTTCTCTTCCATTTTACCATAAACTGCAAGGAAAAAATAGGTTGCACTTGCTACAATTTGCCTGGAAATCTCCTCCTTTAAATATTCAAATTCTTAGCTTAGAAGTCCTGCTCCACATAACTGTAGGACCAAATTCACTTAAGATTGCTTCCACTGTATATAATTGTCATCTTTCCTCTAGTTTCTAATCACATGTTCCTCTTTTCCATCCAGATCCTCACCAGTAGCACATTTCAGCTTCATATACCTATCCACAGTCTGTTCATGACAATTCAGTTGTTTTCTAAGATCAGATGTTTTCGCTAGCTTGTTCCTCACTTCCTTCTGAGCTCTCACCAGGACAAATGTTAACATCTGTATCTCTAGGAGTATGTCAAGGCACTCACTCACTCTAGGCCTTTGCTGTCGTGCTCCTCAGCATTCTTTCAGCTTCTGCCCATTGCTGAACTCCAAAGCCGTTTGCACATTTTTATGTTTGCTGCAGCAGTGCTGCACTTCCAGGTATCTTTATTGATATCTCATGTATAGCTTCAGAGAATGGATAATGACTAATTTTATATTCTTCAATCTCTGTAATTTGCGTGACTGTCATAGTAAGAGCAAATTACCAGTTTCTGGTTCTTTGTATTGAAGCCATGCTATTTCACTTGAGACATAATGTGAAAGAATGAGACTTTTCCTTGTTTGGTTCCTCTTTGATGAAGTTTTTACTGACCATCCAGTCTAAATTAATCTTCCCTTACTCTCCCTTCACAATTACACCATTTTGAAACCATCTTGTGCATTTACATTTTTATTGTCTCCAACATCTATGGTGTTGGCTCCTTAACAGCATAAATCTGTCCAACTTGTTTATCACCTAATGGAATGGTACATAGTAGTCCTTTCATAAATGATCGGATATTAATTTTGATTGGTAGTTCTCTAAAGGAAAAGCCCTTGTGCTTTGGGTAATTTTAGTAGATTTTGGTCCAATATATTCCCATTTAGTTCTTTTATATCTCACTGGTTAGAGTAATTAAAGCCTACAACATTATTCCTAATGCAGTTCTAATAAATGAAATTAATTTGGGGGACCAAATTCTTATTGCATGATCAGAAAAATATTGTGACTTTTGGTTAATTAAATAGTAGAGTGAAAATGTGATTTTTATATTTGAATATTCTGGACACTTTGCTTTCAACAGGATTGTTGCTTTGCTACTTCCCATGTTATTTGACTGCTTTCTTAAGTGCATACAATGAGGCTTTAAATATATTCTCACAGTCATATCTGTGAGTCACATGGGATGATGTGACTTTGGCTTTCGGGAGCCATCAGGGTGCTCCAAAGCTTGCTGACTACAGTCTGTTCTTTATGTCTTATTTGTCTGTGTGTTGTAAGAATTACCATTGCTGCCATTTGTAAAGTGTGTTCTGTATTTTTGGTGTCAGGTTATGCCTTAGTTTACCAGGTCATTAAGAGAATTTACATTTTACTCAGGGAAATAAAATATATACATGAAAATAATTTCTCATAATGGCAAATAGGAAAGAATTGTTATTACAGTAGATACTAGGGAGGTGAGCTTTAAGGTTGAGGTCTTAATTGTTGATCTTGTGGAAGGAAGGTAGAGGTTGCAGGCCTCAGAAATTATTGTGATTCTAAATCTGTCATTTCCTTCATATATTTCTGAGCTTACATTTTGATTCTGATTGGCCATAAGCTCTGATTTGCACTTTCTTACATTCTCTGTGTATAAGAAATTTTATTCCTCCAAGATTTGTTTAGCTCTGTAAGGAGACCCTCCAGTTAGGGAAAGGCAGTTGACTCAGAACTCTGACAGCAAAATGTTTTCTTTGAGACTTTAGGCAAGTTATCCCAGTTCTTCAGTTATCTTTTCTATAAATGTCAGCTAATGAATGTGCCTACGTCATAGGGCTGGGACAGAGTAAGCTAGTCCATCTAGTGTACTGAGAAACAGGACACGGCACATAAGTTCTTACTACATACAAGCTGTTATTATAAATACTTTAGAGACTCTGCAGGGTCAGCCCTCTGTCTTCTTGCAGTTTGATCCATTTACAGTCAGAGACATCCTTTCATTGGCTCTTCTTAGCAAGCAGCGTGTTACACTGCAAAGGCTTAAATAAATAAAAATCAATCTTAATTACTGGTTTCTGATCCCACCATAACTTCCTTGTGGGACTTGGATTTCTGTTAGCAGTGTCCTCACTGGGATCAGATCAGGTAAATATCTGTGCTGTGTTACCAATTCAGTTGAGAGTGAATTTTAAGTAATTGCAGAACTTTACAGATGAGGTAAAAGTGATTCTCCATTTTATTACCCATTTTAAATATACACAATGATTTTATGTAGATTCTCCTTTTTTCCTTCTTGAAAATAAAACAAATCTGTTAGTGCAAATTATGAAACATTATTTGAGTTAGTTCAAATAAATAAGCCATTTCTTAGGGGAATTTATGACTACTTTTTTCAAATTTTAAAACTTTTTTGAAATTCCTTATACTGATGACACAAAGACATTCCTAATAAAACTCCAAAACTACCATGAATTTACTTTTAAGAGAGAAGCAACATCTCTTGCAAGTGGTGCTAACCTTTACAAACAAGAAAGGACTGAATCTATGATAGTATGCATGACTTTTAATAACTTTTTAAAGGAGTCCCTTAAGACTTAGCCTTGAATTGTCTAGACTTCCTTCTGTTTACCTTGCTTTTCTAAGGAACAGTTCAGATTCTTTTCAGTAATTTACTTATCTAAGTATTTCTTTTTTCTTGGTTGGATACATGTCTTTTGACAGTCTTTCACGGTATTTAAGAGGCATGGAACCTGTAAGTAAACCATACTTAAGATCAACATAATATGACAGGAGTTAGAAGAAAACTGCCTTCTAATCAGTAGTTCTAAAGTGATCTAATTCCAAGAATTACATTTATTTATATCCAACCTAAAATTGATCTATTGAGTTTTTACAAACTGAGCACATCAGTGTCATCAGCAGCCAGATCAGGAAATGTGTGCAAGAGATGTGTTGGGTTGTAAAAAGCCTTAATGCTGATCAGTAAAGTTGTCAGGACTGATAAGATGGTGCTGCCCTCATTCAAGGTCAACACTCTGCACTTGCCCCACTAGTTCATCCTCTCTGGCCTCTAGGACCTTCCCATCCACCCTCATTTTCTCTACCATCTTGACACTTCTTTTAGAGACTCCTGTGTCTTGGTTTATAAACATTCTCACATCATGCCCAGCATTAAAAATTATAAAATCCAAGCAAAACTGTTTATACCCTCCTTAAGTAAGGTCTGTGCTTAGGATGAGAGGTAAGGGAGAGGTGTGGGTGGGTGGTGGGGACGGTCCCTCAGCACTATTCTGTGCACTCTCGTTGACTTCCATCGTGCCCTTGTCCCTGTGGCCTGCTTGTTTCTTGTCTGCTGACATCCACTGCTTAAGTGTAAATATCCTTCTTGGTCCATTGTGTCTCATTTTGGTTGCAGTCAGAACCATCTGAGTGCTTGACCCTCCTTCATCTGTTGTGGATGCTGATTCACCTCCCAATCTCTCTTTTTCCCAGGCAGCCCTTTGCTGCAGAGCCAGTATGTGTAGCCAAGCTCTTAGCAATCTTGAGTGCTCTGCCTTTTTTCGTTCACCTCAAGCATGTGGAAAATTAAATGTTGCATCTTTGCTGCAGTGGTGCCGAGGTGCTGGGGAGAGATGGGCTCAGTGTTTCCTCTTCACACTTCTCCACCAGGCTGCTTAGATGTGTTGCTTCTGAGGTAACTTTCTTCTGCCAGGATCCCAAATAGGCCTCTCTGCCTTTAGCAGTCTCTTCATCCTGGCATGCCATTCACCTCTGAAACATTGGAACAAAGAGGAGAGGGGAGTGGTGAATCCCTGCCTTCCTTACTCTTATGTGCCTTCTGCAGTTTCTAGTGGGTGAGTGATTATCCTGTGGTTGTTGCTCTCTACCATGGGATACCTGGAAAGCAAACCACTTATTATACTCATCCATTTCTGTCTTGGTGGCACTAATGCACTGTGTCTGCCCCTTCTCCCATTATTCATGTTAACAGATAAAAACAGTAATTTTCAAACTATTCCTTGCATTACATTCTCTGTTGTGTTTACTTTCCTGCTCTGAAATTAGGCTTTTTTTTCTTTCTCACAATTACCTTAGTGTATGTTCTTGATGTTCCATGTGTGCTCATCATATTTCCCTTAAACAGCTCTTCCTAAACTTTAGCATGCATAGAAATAATTGGAATCTTTGCAAATACAGATTCTCATTCAGTAGGTCAGGGGTGGGGGCTGAGGTTCTGCATGTTTCACAGCTCTCAGGGGATATCTTTGCCGATGATCCACAGTCCAGTCCGTACTTCCAGAAACCAAGTCCTGGACTCCTAAAGATCATCCTGGATCTTTTCCATTTATCCATTTCATGAGCATTTTTCAAGACTTATCTGTCTTTGTTACTTTCGTGGAGCTCCTATAACCTTATCAATAAAGTATTTGAAACAGTGTCTTGCACAAAGTAAATACTCATTATGTTTTATACATTCAGACTTATGTACACACAAATACAATACCCATCACATTTATTATTAAATAGTTAAACTTCTGTGTTAATCTGGAGCCTTGTTTTACAGTGCATTTTGAGAAAAGCTATTTGATATTATCTTGCATGGAAACATGTGCGTCCTGGAGAGTGATCAAAAACTAATTAGTAATACTGAATCTTCTATTTAGCAAGAATTTTTAAAGTGAATTTCTTTCTTTTGATGACATAATTATTCAGGTTATGTTGAATATGACCTTATAATAATGTTTTTATGAGGATTTTCATTGGTAATGTTCATGATGAAATTCCTTTGTTCCAAGTAACTAAAAGTGATTAGGAACTCTGAGAAAGTTTATAGTCACTGGACTTGAAATAATTGATTATGCTGTTTTTATAGAATCTCATTTCTAATCTATATGCACATACAACAGAATTTCCATTGCCTTTAAAGCAATTTCTGATCTTAGAAAACTGTTCTTCATGTTAATTTTTACTGATAAGTGCCTTATTTTGTGATTAAATATAGCATAAATGTTCTACAACCTCTGCTTCCATTTAGTATCATTTGCTGCTTGGGCTTGAAGTTAGTTATGACATCTGGTTCTTCTGAAACTTGTGTAAATTCACTCAACAAGTATCTGTAGAATGCCAGTCTATGGTCTGCATTATCTGGCTATCTGGGAGTGAATGGGACAATCTTTGGGAAGCTGATATTAATTAAAGTAGAAAAAAATGTTGTTTAAGTATATAACCATTCGATTAAAATGATATGGTTATTTTGGCTTGTTTAGTTATAAGTTTAAGTATAAAAAATGGGTTCTGGGTTTCTTCTCTCTCCCATTTGTTAGAATGCCTTTGTAGTAGATGATTTTAAATTTGTTTTGAATGATTTCATTTTATACGTCAGGTTGGATTTTATTGCTTTTTGCCAAAAGCTATTTAAAACCTTCCAGAGCAAAGAAAAAGTAATGAGCTGCACAATGATTTATACTGTGCACATGGTAATGCTTAGTATTTCAGAACTAATATCCTGAAAACTTATCAACCAAGAAATGTGGTCCATTGTAGTTTTAGCAGTCATATCTGAAATAACTTAAGCTCTGATATAGAAATAGCTAGTATAAAAACAGCGATTCTGAAAAATATGGAACTCTTAACAGACTGTTAGTGGCTACTTTGCATAATTAATCAGTAAGACTTATGCTTTATAATTCATAGACTGGTGTAGGTTTTAGATTATATATTATATTATATATTTATATATAGTTGTGTGTGTATGTTTTCGTTCAGCAGTGAGTCAATGTTATTTTAAAAAACCCAAAAATATAACATTAGAAAATTCAAGCATTATTTGGGAGGTAGCGTGGCCGAGTGGTCTAAGGTGCTGGATTTAGAAAATTCAAGCATTAGAATGAGTCTGTTAGAAAATTCAAGCATTAGAATGAGTCTGTCAGATGAACAAGTTATTTTTTTCTGAATAAAGGTAGAAAATGCCATGAGGAATTTTTACGATGGATCCATATACATGGGGGGGTTAAGTTGAGAGTTGGACTTTAATGTTTTTAGAATCATGTAGTAGAATAGAATTTATTTGTCGAAATGGTATGGATTTCTGGAGGTTAAGATTAGGTATTTAGATTTGATAGTTTTAATCAATAAATAATATGTGGGTAAATTTTCAATGAAGATTGCCAGCTTATTTGAGAGAACATTTTGAGTAAAAAGAGAGGTGTGACTTGTCATTTTTCCCCCATATGTGTAGTCTGAGATTGAAGAAAGGTGGTTTTTAACAATGTATATATCATTTACATTTGTTGCATTTTCAAGGTTTAGTTTACTATACTTATAAAAAACTTGATATGTTTGCACCCTAAATTAAAGCATTCAGTCCAGAGCATTTGTTGTTATAGTAATCTGAATACATTTCTTCTACTAACAATCTTTATGTAACATAGATCTAAGATTGTTTTATACTTCAATGCAACCTACTCTACTGTTACAATTTAAGAATAGAAACTTTATAAATGACATATTTTGTAGCTTTCTTGGGCATAAAATATTCACACGCTGTTTTTCTTCCAGTTTTCTATCTGTTTCTCTAATTTTTATTTACTTTTAATATATTCTCATAAAAATAAATTGGCATCTGTGCTGATAGATACAGTAAATAATGCTACTTGTGTGAAGAACACTTGTGTTTTCAGGGAGAGCTCTTTTTCTGCTAGGAAGTGGTACTCCCCAGGCTAGGTCTATCCAAAGGGGCATTAGTACAGAGAAGGCTCGGAGGAAACCTGAGGCAGACACTCAGAAGCTGGTGGGTTGGGAGCACAGACTTGGAGCTGCACAGTATTGCTGCAGTGATTACATCCATCCTTCTGGTTTTCTCACTTCATGAGATTCAAGCTCAGTTCACACTGCTCACTGCTTCAGATGCTTATTAATTAGTTTTCCAAAATCAGACAAATTTGATCTGTCCATCTCAATTTTTGCCCCAGGCTCTGGAGTCCTAGGCTGTCAGCAGGTGAATTCTGGACTACCTTTTGCTACCTTTTGATCCAATACTCCTGTCTGGTTCAAGCAGCTATCATTGGAGAGCAGTGCAGGGTAACTGTGCTGGCTCCTTAGAAAAGCCAGGGAAAGGACCATGAGACTGTTAAAACAAACCAAACCAACCAACCAGATAAATAATATGTATTTTTTTGCTACATCCAGATCCTTTATATATCTGGTTTCAGAAAATAGTTTATTGCCTTTTAAACAACAAAGAAATAGCTTTGTATTTAACAAAGCTTTGTTCCATCAATGATGATATATGTTCATTGTCTTGTGTTTTGGGTTGTTCAGTCGTGAGACTGATATATAGGATGTTACTAGTATCTCAATGTGACTTGAATATCTTTAATTATATACATTATTTTTTATAGGAATAAAATATAGAATTTACTCCCTTTTGCTCTAGTATTTAATTATTTTTCAAATATCGATTCTCTAGTTATAAATTATATGTGTTTGGACATTTGGGAAAATACATCTCAGTAATTTTTTCTCTATGTGTTTTGAATAGTTGACATGATCCTGTCTATGTATGTAACTGTACTTTTTTGGCTCAATTGTTTTCCTGTCATTAAACATTTTCTGTAATTTTCAAATTTACTGGGTACATAATCATTTTATAGATTTGCCATAATTTAATCACACCAATGTTGAAAATTGAGATTTTTCCAGTTTTACAATCTGATGTAATGCTCTGATGATCATATTGTATGCATATATGGCTGTCTGTATTCCATTGTTTCCTTAAATTACTGGGGTAAAAGGTTTGAAATGTTTTAAGGTTCAGAATGTGTACAGGTAGTTTGCTTTCCCCAAATGTTCATTTTCCACCTGGACAGGTGGTATGTGAGGCTACTGTTTCACCTCATTCTCATTAGCATTGACTGTTCTTATAATTCAGTTATCTGTTCTGTTTATGGGTGAAAATGACTTCCCATTGTTGTTATTTTTTTTTAAGATGTTATTGATTTTTAGAGAGGGGAAGAGAGGCAGAGAAACATCAATGGGTGGTTGCCTCTTGCATGCCCCCTACTGGGCACCTGGCCTGCAACCAGGCACGTGCTGTAGACTGGGAATGGAACCAGCAATCCTTTGGTTCCTAGGCCAGTGCTCAAGCCACTGACCCCCACCAGCCAGGGCCTCATATTGTTATTCTACTCTATACCTTGGATTTGCTAAGGGGTAATATAAAGACTTTCTCTTCTAAAAAATTTTGTCTGGTCCATTTTGAGATTCATCAGAACCTGTCTTATAATACTTTGCCTACTTGTGATTTTTGATCTTGTTACTTTTTGGGATATGTCACTTGTTTCACTTCAAGTTAAATAAGAATATTTACAGTTGTTTAAATTGTTGACCCCTATAACTGTGCCTTTGGTGATATTAACAAATTATATTTTTATATTCACTTAATTGTATATGCCTTCAGGATATGCAACCTAAGAATTTTTTCATCACAATTACAAAAGACTTTCTTAAGACAGAAAGACAAATGCAAACTATAATAGAAAAGTTTGATTAAGTCTTTCATGTTAACATTGATGACATATGTACCATAACTAGTGGGGCAAAAAGCATACCACGTACTACCTATTATCATGTAAGTGCACATTAAAGTGGGGTATCATTTCACACATATTGGAATTAGTCTGAATTTTGACTTGGACAGTTTTAGTACAATATGGGTGGGAACATCGTTGGTAGAACTATTTTGGATAATATTTTGTTCATATCTAATAAAGATACATACATCCCTTGGACCCCGTAATCCCACTCAGAGGTGCCAGCTCTAGAGAAAGTGTTGTGCTTATACCAAGAAAAATGTTTCCTGCAATATTGCAAGTAATAGCAAAATTTGGAAATACCTAAATCATTAATCAGGAGTTAATAAATAAATGAGCAAGAATGAATAAATAAATGGGAGTATATATTAAAAATGCAGTACTTTATAGAACTATGCGAAAGAAATATACATGCAAAAGGAAAAAAAGAGAAGGTGAACACCTGCTTAATCTCAGTGACAGTGTTGAGTTAAATATGCAGTTTGCAGAATGATATGCTCTATGACACATGCACATAAAATCACAAAAATCTTCAAAACTATACCAGATATTTATAGATACAAACATGCATAGCAAAAGTAGAAAGAAATGCGTGGGTAGGGTAAACATCAAATTGAATGTGCTGGCTTTTTCTGAGAAGGGAGACAGAAGTGGATGAGGAAGGGAGGTATCAGGGTGCTTATTAATGTTTTAATTTTTAACCACGGTGCTGGGCACACAGATGTTAATTCTCTTACTTTCTAGATATTTTTGTATGACTAAAATATTTCACAAATGAACAGAAGTTTTGTTATTACAGGCTAATTCATGTCAGTTTGGATCTTTTGCTGTGCTTTCACATCCGGTTATTTCCCAAGCCTTGTTTACTCCCATTTCCCTTGCCTTGTCTGTTGTCCCCTTTCGTCAGTTTTCACATAGTCAGTCGATTGCAGTGCCCTCCTACCTGGTCTTCCTACCTACACACTTTCCGCTCCTCATTCTAAATTAATCGTTTGAATGACAGCTCTGATCTTATCAGTAACTGCTTGGAAATCTTCAGTAGTTCCCATTATTTACAGAGCATTGCCCTGTTTGTTAGTATGATATTCAAGAACCTCTGTGGTTTGGCTTTCACCCTGCCTTTCCATAGTTCCCATGATACCCTTGCTCATGTCCTTTCTCTTTCCAGGAATACCCTTCCATTCTCATCTGTTTTCAGTTCTGCCCATGCAAGTTCATGAGCAGAGTTTGGACATTTTCTATCATAATTGAATAATACATGAATCTTTAATAAGGAGGAAACAGTTTTTTTATAGATTTCTGGTATTGATTTAAATAAATATATTGCAGTATCACCTAAATATATACAATTATGCAAACACATAATTAGGTGTAAAAATCGTATTTCTTACTCCCAAACAGAAAGCCAAAAGTTACAAACTATACAGTTCTCACTAACATTGCTTATCCTGTGGTGATTGTAATATGAATCAGGTATAGACAGCTTCTATATTTGTCATGGCTATACTGCCAAATGCCATAGATGTCTGAAGTCTCTCCTCCCTTTGCTCTAATTGAATTATTGCAAAATGCTCATTCCTGTGGTGTCCACCTTCTTTGGAATAAATGTGTCATCATTGAGGCATCATTTGTGATATGATCAATTATAAGGCTCAGTAATGTTCCCACCAAGTAGCCTGATTTTATATGTGGAAATAACATCTCTGGATCTAAGGTATGATTCAGTGCATTATTAAATTAGCTACTGTATTCTACGGGCTGTGTCAAGTGTATGGATCCAATATGCATCAAACATGCATCCGGCCCTCCAGAAGTTTAGTGGCAAAAGAAAGCAAAAGGAATCATCATTTATGGGAAAGATAAATGCTCGGGGTGAAATTTAAACTTACATAGGGAGACAGTTTCAAGTTTAGAGCTGTTAACTATTCAGCTATTTGGCTGCTCATGAACACAAGCGAGAGTATTAGGTCGGTCTGTTTAATTTGAGTTGATTTCTCTACTTTCATATTTATGTTCTTCTTTCTCCTTTCATTACTTCTCCCTTTTTTTTATGGGTCGTATTTCCTTACATTTTCTAGAACTAGGGTAGGCAATATGAATCTTGTGTAACAAAGTAGGAAATACTACATAATTTGCCCAAGGATAGGATATACAACTAGTAAGTGGCCAGACTAGATCTTTTATATCTCCTCATCTAATTCCATGTTCTTAACTCTCTTGGTATATTGCCTGTCAGTACTTAGCTTGGATCTAAAGTAGGCATCTATCCTTATGTTATTTCATGTGGCTTTTGTATTCGTGAAATTAAAGGGTATTTTTCCCTGTTGGGAGAACGTATATATTACCAGTTCCTGAAATAAGATTTAACAATTGAACTAAGCTAACTTATTCTCAAAACCGAATGATTATTCCCTGAGCCCTCGGCTCAGTTGGTTAGGCATCTTCCCGCAGAGCAAAGGGTCAACAGTTCAATTCTTGGTCAGGGCACATTCCTAGCTTGCAAGTTGGATCCCTGGTTGGGGTGCATGAGAGGCAACTGACTGACATTTCTCTCCCTCTCTTTCTCCCTCCCTTTCCCTCTCTCTAAAAATAAATAAACAAAATCTTAAAAAAAAACCACCTGTGATTCTGACAATGAAATATGGAACAATGAAATATGGAACAATTTACTAATTTAGTCTGTGGATGTAAAACTTTTATTTAAAGTGTCAAAAGTAGGCATGAAGAAGACCAAAGTTTTGCATTTGGCATGTTGATTTTAAGCTGGTTGCTAAGAAACTAAAACTGTGAGAGAACCTATGATTGTCTCCCATTTCTTTTTAAGAGATATGGTTAGAAAAATTTGGTTTAGGAAGAGAAATTCAATATAATTACTTCAGCTGTAGACATTAAGAATATGCTGATCTGCCTAGTTTACCCACCACATCCTAATGTTGTTGAGGCTGCTTAACAGACTAACTTGCCGTGTACACTCGACTACACGTCACCCACTTCACCTCTCAAATTGAAGCCTCTGGTAAACAGCAGACATTCAGTAAATGTTGGTTGAATAAATTAATTAAGAGTTATATCTTATATTGAAAATATTAATAACTATAACTTAAAACACCAGTCTTAACTGATATACATAATCATGTATTTTAACTGGATTTTTTTAAGCGGACTTAAAAATTATACATATATATCAAAATAGTATCAGTATTTTTTTTTAAAATGAGTAAGAGAAACCAACTTCAGGATACATAATCTGGGGTTAGTATAGATTCATTCTCATATCTTCTATATGTAGGGCTGAAGTATTTCAAATGAAAAAAATATTATTAAAAAATCTTGATGTAATTAAGTATCCTGAATCTTTGAAGAAAGAGTTAATTATACTTACTAAACCGTGTTTACCAAAGAAAAAATGTGGACTGTTATATTTTGGAAAGACATTTTTCTACATCAATGACTTTCTCATTAGCAAAGGTAATTAAAATAATAACTTTTCAATAATGTACCACAGTGTAAAAATTTCCTTGTCATTGGTAAGCTGGCTACTCCTGCATGATGATGACCAGCTGGCCCTACATAATAAAGAGGGCAGATTAATCAGTCTGGTCATGTCTAATGTAATCTTCAAGAAGAGTAAAAGTATTCATTTTAACTTTGACTTTAATTTTTTCTTTGATATGGGCATAAGGCACTGTTTTACAACCATGGTTTAAAATTTTGTTTATAAAGTGCATATCTTGGAAATTGGTAAGTTGTAGTTTATGCTTGTATTTTTCTAATAACTTTATAAATATATTAAACACTGATGTCTTAATTATTGAATTGGAAATGATACCTTTTCCATTTCTCCAGGCTAATTAAGAATATGTTGCAGATTATTTTGCTTCGATACTGTTCAAGAAAAACAGTGAGATGATTACAAACCAAGTCAGGAGTGCCTAGGATAGGATACTTGTTCCACTTAAAATGCTGAAATATTGTGAACATACAAGGAAGTGTTTCTGGCCAGTTTATTTTGAGGGATCATATTAGTTAATGTTCTTAATATTCTGAAATAGGGCCATAGATACTTCACTCCAGAAACCATCAAAAGGAGATATATCCTTTGTGCTATGGCCAGAAGGAGAGAAAAAGAATTTTAGGGAGCTGAAGTTAACACATTTCTTTCTTGCATTTCATTTAGAAGATTGCCTAACTTCCTTAATCTTTTGTGACTTCTATTTTGTTTCCTTTAGTATAACTTGTAGAACTATTTCAGGTAGTCAATTTATATAAGTCTCTATGGGAATCAGGTTTGTGTACTTACTAGACTGATATTTTTAGGAAAGAAGTAAAGGGGCACACCTTTATTTTAATTGTTATTTTTATAGTTATAATGTCTTGTGTTTCAGTTCTAGATTGTGAATGTTTTATTAAGGTGTATTTTTAAGTCTCTGTGCAATTATGGTGAATTTTGTATTTGGTGCAGTAAGCTAGCATTGAACTTGGTGCACAGGGACTTTGAAATAAAGCCCTAATCGTCCCCAAACCTCGAGAGTTTGCCCTGGAAAGAATGACAGGGATAAGGTGACAGAACCTGGTTCTGGGAACTCTTGCGTATGCATTAATTCCACACTGAAGTTATTTTGGTCCTTTGTTTTTTATTTGGATTATAAATTATGGTAGAAGACAAGTTTCTGCCGTAATTTATATTCTTTGCTGGAGTGACTTTATTTAGGTTCATGGTCAGCAAATAACACAGCTCAATTATTAAATCACCTTTAGGTTTGCTTTCTTTGTTTATAGGTAAAGCAAATGATGGCTACATTTACATTTAAGATAAAACAAAAATATCTCTTGAAAATGGTATTTGTTCCAAGTTGCAAGGACTAGATTTTGATGATTGTAACTAGAGTTTTTGGCCTCAGAAATAGCTTTCTGTTCTGTGCTACGTAATCGTGTGTGGGGGTCTAATTATGACAGACTTGGGTTTACTGTTTGCTAGGTTACAGATAAAAAATTTTTAAATAGGTTATTTTTAAATAAAATATAGTTTTATCTTTAATGAAAAATACCACTGTAGCAAAAATTTCTTTTATATGTTATGGAAACAATAAAATAATAGGTTAGTTATTCTTTACTTAATTTTTGCCTTAGATTAATTTTTTTAAGTGGATTGCCTATAAATGTTATATTTTTAACTGAAGTGTGGAGAATTTTCAAAATTGTTGACTCTCTAAGTGGGATGATGCAGCTTTTGAATTACTGAGCTTTTCTTGGTAAAAGGAGAAGTTTAATGCTTTTAATAGAGTCTCCTTACATGAATAAGGACAGGCCATTTAGAGTTAATATTAATCAAACAAATGAATTCTTTTCTGTTTTGGATATTTTAATTGAATGTTTTAAAAGGAAGCAAACTTTGATAGTATTATAAATTTCAGATAATTTTTAATTCTGTATTTCTATCAGACAATACATGTATAAAACATAAGAATGATTTTTTTTTTGGTATGTGTCAGGTCTCTAGGGCTTTACTGATTTCAGACTTGGTTTTAGGGTGTTATTTTTATTCTGAAATCAAATGATTTCATCATGCTTAAGCAAAAACTCCTATGTGCTTATGTTCTTTAAATATATTTTATGTAGTCTGGTTTTCAAGACTTTGCTCTCTTAGTCATTAAGGTGTCAAAGTCAGTGAGTAGGCTGATGTCTTTATTATTAAAGATCAGTGATATAGTTGAGGTTTTGAAATTTTAAGTAGCACTGGCATTCTGGAAAGAATGATAACAGAGCTATTCAGGTAGATGTTTAAGAAAAAAATTCAGTGTGTCACTGAACAGACTATTAGAAAGCTAATGTACACAGGAGCAGTCAGGTCTGCCTGTCTTCCTGGTGACATTAAAAAGAGAGAGTTGTTGGGGCAGGCCTTTGTTGTGGAGGATGCCCTGTCCATCTGCATGATGCCACCAAGCACTTTACCCTACGCTTATTAACTAAATATGTTGTATTCAATCAGTACTCACTATGTGCTTATCATGTACTATGCATCCTGTTGGAAGACATGAAAGAAAACAAGGAAAGAGATGGTTCTTGTATCCCAGATATAGTGGTGAGTGACAGATTTAAGGTATCCTTCTGTAAGGGGAAACAAACCCCCAAGTCTGTAAAAGTACACTTATTTATTTATTTTTTTAATTAAAAGATTTTATTTATTTTTTTTTAGAGAGGGAAGGGAGAGGGAGAGACAGAGAAACCTCATTGTGTGGGTGCTGGGAGACATGGCCTGCAACTTAGGCATGTGCCCTGACTGGGAATCGAACCTGCGATGCCTGGTTCACAGCCCGCGCTCAATCCACTGAGCTACACCAGCCAGGCAAAGTACACTTATTTTGAAGGAGGGCTTTTGAGTGCTGAAATGAAATCATGTTTTTTTTTCTCTTTCTAAAACTCTTAGCTAGGTATTTGCGTGCTTAATCAGTATGCTAATATTTGAAAATGTTTCTAGATTTTTAATTATATTTTTCTTTACCAAAGAATGTGACCTTTAAATGAAGTCACAGTGCAAATGGCAAAACACCATTTTCTCAGTATGCACAAAGCTACTCTTGCTAGACTCAGGAAATCCATCTCTTTCAAATTTCCTCCCAGTCCATCCTGGGATTTGTCAGGGAGAATCTCTCAGCTGTCTTTGCTCGTGGCTTCCACATGGAGTCTGTCATTCCCTCCTTCCACTCTTGCTGTGGTTACGGAGGTGATGTCTTCCAAAGCTGTTGAGGGCAGAAGTGTCCGAACTTCTGTCACTACTCACTGCCCACCCCAGATATGTTGGGACTGCTGGTGCAAAGACTTGAGTTTGCTGTGTCTGTCTCATGGCCTAACCAAGTCTTCTGTTCCTTGTGTCTCACATTCCCACAGAGACTTTTGTGAAACAGTTCTTTTTAAGTTTGATTGTTTATTGCAGTGCCCTTGTGTCCTATTTTGGCACAAGTCCAGATAGGTTTGGCTGACTGACACCATGCTGAGTAAGAACCATAGCTCTGAGGCTGGTCCTTTTGTTTTTGAGCCAGACTATGTGGATTAACTACTCCTCACCCTCCTGTTTCTTTTGAAATGTTGTCTTCTAATGTCTAGAAAAGCCTAACTTCCAGATGATCACAGCTCAGGTTCACCACTCAGTAGGTGATCATAGCAGACACTTGAGTCATTTCTATTTACTGTCTTCTTTTTGAAAATGTTTTGTTTCCTATTCGGATAGCCAAGAGTCTTTAGTTGTAGTTATCTCTGGGTAGATTTTCTGTTTCATTTTTTCTATGCTAAAAGATTTTGGTCTTCAGCAGGCAGAATTTAGTTTGAATTTCACTTCAATACTTTAACTTATGGGAAGACCATTTAGAAATGGAAGACCATTTATAAATTTCTGGGGAACTGATTCTTACCTGTGAAATTAGCAGAAAACATGTGTCTCATAGGGACTGTTGTGAGGATTATATAGGTGTCAAGTGCTGGGCACACGCCAGATGCTCCTTACATGATAGCTAATGTTGACCTCCCTGGGTTGGCTGGATCACTCATTAACCATGAGTAAGTAAATGAATCCCTTCTATTGCTTTACTTCACAGATCTGTACTTAGAGGCCGCTCTGTTGCAGATCATTTTCTTGCAGCCTTCCTGGAAGATGATTGCTTCTCTTTTAAACGATCCTACCAATACCTCACATTGACTTTCACAGATTATAGGCAGCCGTCTTTTAGGTTAACTTACTGCAGACATTTTTTTTAAATGTTGGGGGGAACGTTAGAACTGTTGGCACATGATGTGAGCATGTGACAGTCAGCAGGGCGTAAATTAAAAACACAACTGTGCACAGAGCCCAACTTCTCTGTGGTTCTCCTGACCTCAGTTTGATTATTAAAAAAAATGAAAGGAATGAACGAGGTAATGTTCTAAGAATTTTTAGCTTAAAAAAGTCTTTTTCTATAAGACAAGATCTGTGCTCAACTTTATATTTTAGACATGTGGTTTGCACATGAGTAGGATTTATTCTGCTCTCTATTATGGAATAAGTAAGTGTCCAGGAGAAACTCAGTACAGTTAGAGTTCAGAAACGGATCAGACAGCTTCCACCCCCTTTGGTTGTGGGCCTCAAAGATTTTCATGACAGTTTAAAAATAAATACTTGTGGTACGCATTGCAAATCAAGGCATCTAGTTATTCATCTATGTATTATCTGGAGTGATTTTACCAGTTAATACTTTTAAGAAAAATAATGTTACCCTGAATTGTTGTAGTACATTATATTTTTGAGAGCAGTGTAAAAAATCTGGTAAAGATGATATCTTGGTAAAAACAATTTGACTATTTCCTAAGGAATGCAGGATGTATATTTTTATATTCTTTCCATTTATTAATACTCTTTTCAGAAAAAAATATCTTGATAGTTAATATAATAGTTGGTATTGTATAATATACCTTGTGAACATTTTTCTCCAGAATACTGAATTTCTATAAATCAAGTAAAATATCTCCCTAGTTAATTACAATGAGGAAGTGCTGAATTAAAAGTTAACAGATTTTTTTAATGTAGGGCACTTTTGAAACTTAAATATGCTAACATGCATTGTGTAACCTCAAAAAAAAAAGTGTAATACATGCCCCATTCTCTGGTGTAGTCTGATATGCAAATTATGCCTGTTGGCATTCTTCATAATATGGAACACTTCTTAGTACCCAAGGATACAGGTTGCAAGAACCTCATCGACATATCAGTTTATAAAACATTGTTGCATTAGTGCTTCATTTGATTCTTACAGCCTTGTTAGCACTGTTTTACTGGTCAGGTAAGTGAATGTCGGGGAGGAACTGTCTGCATTATGAAGGCACATGTCTACCTAGTTTGATTAGTTCATGTTGAGAAGAAAATTAGATCTTTTTTTTTCATGCTTTATAATCCACTCTGCCAGTCTCTGTGTACTAATTGATAGACTTGGGCTATTTTTATTTAATGTAATTATTGATACATTATGACTTAAGCCTGCCATTTTATATTTTTTTAATTTAATCTTTGTCATATTTTTTACATTACCTTTTAGTCCCCTCACACCCCTCTCCCCCAGCAGTCACCACATTGTTGTCCATGTCCATGAGCCCTTTTTCATTTTTGCTCAAGCCTTCCATCCCCTAACCTCCAGGAAATTAGATCTTAAATCAGCAACAGTATGTTTTAAGAAGTATTTGAGAAGTTAATTGAGTACAGCTTTGATGATAAAAAGAGAAATCTGTTAGAAGACATTGATTTAGAGAATGAAAGTTTAAGAATGTCAACTATTTATTCCTCACCATGCTAGTGAAATTTTCCACTCCTTAATTATGTCTGTGTCAACAAGAAAGAATTTCTTTAAATGTCATATTTTTAGGAGTGCATTATCACTGTGCAGTATAAACTCTCTGGTTCTTATTAAATTAAAAAAATATAAGTTAATCTATAATGTTACTCTTTGTTAAGGTAGGTATGTTTGTTTCTAAAATGTGAACTCAGCAACCCAAAATACTCTGAATCATAGACTGAAGGAAGTTGAGTCTAAAGAGATTTTAGATGTCCCTTAGTCCATCTTCATTTTCAGAAAGCTGAAATGATCCCTGCAACATTCCTACTGTATCGTGGAATTGTTTACCACAGTTGAAAGTCTGTGGAAAGGAACTTAATTGTTTTATTTATTAGCAGATGCTTATTCAGTGCTTACCATTTGCCAGGCACTGTCCTAAGGGATATTTAAGTATCTTATTTTATTAATAGTTGCCGAGTGTCTGCTACATGCCAGGTAGTTTGCCTGGCTCTTTGAAGTATTTTATTAAATTCTACAGCAACTCACTGAGGAAGTTTTTGTATTATGATTCTCATTTTTGTACACCAGGAAACAGATACTCTTCCTATGAGATTCAAACCAAGGGTATACACCTGTATGCTCAGGTTAGTACAGTAGACAGAAAAAGACTGTCATCTTTCCGAGTTGGTGATGCACAAGCAGAATCAGTAGAATTCTCTTCTGTTCAGTTTCAAGTTTTCAAAGAGGTTTTCCTCCTGGAGGTACCATCTTAGTAGCAGTGGGAAAGTCTCTCCACCTAGAAAGAAATTCTTCTTGGGTTGAAGGAATACTTTGAACAGCTCCTAGAGCTTGGGGGAGAAATGTTTAGGATACCTGGTAGAAATAATAAATGGTCCTTATTCAACTACACCCTAGGATTTAGTGTGGCTGAGCGTGGTTGATCGTTTTTTAGACTCCAGGTGGGGGGTGAGTGGAAGAAAGTTGAGTGACATTCGGGGAAGGAAGAATGGATGCGTGGGGCTAATATTGTTGGTTTCTGTCTGCATGGTGTGACATAAGACTTATTCTGTGTCTTCCCACAAAGTCTTTATTAAACTTAGATAATTTGTGAAACTGGGTGTAAGGATTGTGGCCAAGTACTGACTGTAGCTTCAAGGGAGACTCAGAGCTGACTTGCTGAGGCTACCGATAGGAGGCTGATACAACTTGGTTGTACTTGTCTCTGTGGTTCTTGTATTCATTTCCCTCTGGCTGTATATGTGTCAGGTCTCTTCTCTAGGGCATCTGAAAGGGTTTTAGGTATTTGAAGTTCAAAATGGTCCTTACCCTAGAATTCTTCCCTCTTTTAAGATAAATAATGTCAGTTCTGTAATCCCCCAGATACCTTAGTATCTAGTAACCCTTTTGTGGGTGGGCCAATACCTATTTGCAAAACCCAGATATATTTGCACAGTACCCAGTGGCTTGAACTCTACATGTCCTCAGTATTAGGGTCTGTTTAGGGTAGATTCTGCATCCCTGTTTTGAGTTTTTTAATTCCATTCCACTGAAATTCATTATGTAACTACTTAGTGCAGAGAAAATGGGCATTTCAAGTCTAAGTTCTGTATATTAACATCTGTTTTAACATATGAAGATAGTTTGTTCTACTCCATTATTACTAAACTTTGAGATATTTAGAGATGGTGGTTTTTCTTCTGTCGTTTTGCCTACTTCCTGATTAAAGTATGCATTTTGTAGCACATTATTCACACACTGACGGTAATTCATTAATAGATACCAGATATAAATCCACCTAAATGAACTGGAGTCTAGCATTGCATTCTTGTATTGAGCACAAGAATGTTATGAAATATATTGTTAAAGCCTTGCTGAAATTAAGTTACCTTAGGTCTCAGGGATAGTCACACCTTTTCCTCTAATAATCTTATCAAAACCTGAGTGACCTTTTTTAGTGAACCTGTGCTACTTCCCCATGCCAGTGATTTCTTTTCTGAGTGCTCATGATTTACATTTTAATGAATTGTCTTCAAAATTGACGTAGATTTTTTTGCTTACCTGATTTTTCTACTCTTCCTAGCTCATCTCTCCTTTAACATTCTCCATGATCTCTCAGCTTTCATTGGATGACTTTACAAAGATACTAGCAATTGGAAAAGCAAAAATGAAGACTTAATAATAGCTGGTTGACATTTCAGAGCATTAGAGTACCACCTACTTCTTCACTTGGACTTATAAGAATAATGGAGAGGCATCAGAGGAAAGGATTTATAACAGGTTAGAAAATAAAGCTTATGAGAAAAGCCAAAGATGCATTTATTCTCCAAAAGGAGAAAGCTGAAGACTTTATAAAGTATGTGAGGATGTATTGTAATGGTCAACTGTTTGCATATTTCACAAAGACCAAGCAAGAGGAAATGGATTTAAAGTGGACTATTTGAGGATTTGTGTATAGTATAAATAGGGATATTATGATTCTAAATATTGTTTATCTCTGGAATGACTTTGTAGAGGAAGTTGGATTTTCTTCCTCCCCCCTAAAATCTAAAAATAACAGGTTTTCATCTCAAAAATGGCTTACATGGTCTTACAGTGCTCCCAAAGGCTAACAGAGCTACTAGATGACCTTTAGAAGTCCTTTCTGGCTGAATAATTCTGTCTTTTCACAAACCTCACCTCACATCTACAGATCTGTTGTGTTAGAGTCACTCTTATTCTTTCTCTGTCATTTAAAGTGCTGTTAACATTCCATCACGAATCTGTTAATGGAAAAGTGACTGTGCAGTTTAGTATGCTATTCTGCATAAAAATAAAACTATATGTCTTTATAAAACAAATTCTTTATATAATATTTCAGTAATGTTAATGGTAGGAGATAACTTGAAAAATAATTTTTAAAGCCAGTCATTTTCTAGTTTAGTAGTTTAGGCAGTAGTTTTTTTTTTTTTTTTTTTCATGTCTGTTGTGAAATTGAATATGCTGTGCGTTTACTTTCTCTTCTAAATATTTCATTGCTTATGGTTCTTTCAGCTAAATTATTCTGTAACTGCAGGTAGTGTTCACTATAGTACTTTTTAAAAACTGGAATATAATTAAGTTGGTCATATTTATAATCTATCCCAAAGAACAAATGCCATTAAGAAAACCTAATTTTTTTCTGATTTGAAAATAAATCATTGATATAATTAAAATATTAAAGTAAATATGTCAACTATTGTATAACAATTACTGCACCATTTGAACAGTGTCATCTCCTTTGACCTTTATCACTTTATAATTTACTGAGAATTAAAGATAGAATGTAAATTAATGTAAAACCTCTGACTTTTGTACCCCTGATTACAAATGGTGTGGCCTTGGGCAATTTGTTTAATCTTTGGCAAGCCCAGTTTTACCATTTATTATATAACAGTAATGACATAATGATTTTTAAGATTGTTGAAGAAATGAATGAGAAATGCTTAGCATAGTGCTTGTCCCATAGTAAAATCAATTAAAAGTAACTATATTATGCATTAGCAAAAACAGATACAGTGTTTACTACTGTTCACTAGGTGTTATACTGGGCACTGAGCAGGCAGGAATGGAAATACTCACCTCTTACTCTGGAGGGAGCCCTCATGCACACGTGAGAGGAAACATTAGGTAGAAGCAGGTACTTGAGATCGTAGAAATAAGAGTGTTTCAGTAAGTTGAGTTCGAGAATAACTTGCTCATTGGGAAAAGCACAACTTCCAAAGTATTTAAAGGTGGGTGTTATTTAGATCATTTTTCCTAAATGAATTGATACATCCTTATAATCATAGTGTTAGTAATAGAAATACATTTTGCACTTGCTTGACTATAAAGATTATGTGTAGAGCACTGTTGGAGGAAGTGAAGTGTCTCACATATAGTCCCATTGTGAATATTTGCATACTGATATTAATTTAGTATACTAGGTTGACTTTATGATTATTCATATTTTCTCATTCTAATTTTGTTTCTCTAATTCTGCATATTATAATTTAATTTTAGTACTTTTAAACTATGGAGTTTTGATGTATATTTATAAGTGTATATAAGTATATGTAAAAGTTTATGAAGTTATTTTCAGTTTCATTCCCCACCCCTCACTATTTGTAATGTCAGTGGTTGTGGATGAAGATGGATGTTTTCTACAGATAATGCTCTATAAATAAATAAGTACACACACACACACACACACACACACACACACACACACACACGTGGTTCTTAAAAGTATCTGTGGTTCTTAAAAGTGATATGCTATAGTTTCCCATTCAGGTTGTGGGAGCCTTTTCCTTTTTAATCTTCAGATTTATAAGTTGATGAGGTCTGTAAAGCTTGATATGACAGGTTTATTGTCATCACCTGGGGCATCTTGTTGCCTGTGAGAGCTGATGAGGTGGTGGCATCGTTATGAACAGCCGATGAGAGTGAGTGGGTTAATGGATTGAGGTTTACTGGGGTGTTTCATAATCTAAAGTCATGTGAGAACCATTGGTAGTTTCACAGACTTTTTGGAGTTGGAAAGAAACTTGGAGTTGAGCCTTGTCGAGCCATACAGCTAGTGAAAGGGTGACCTTTGTCATTCCATATCTGTGATTGGTGGGCATACAACCTCTGAGCAGTGCACATGGATGGAAGGAAGAGAAGCAAGTTCTTTGCAGTGTGTGGCATCCTGTGGGAAATGTCTGTAAGGCATAGCAAGAAGCATGTGGAGTAAGCTTTTCTTTTTCTGTGCTTGAGATGGAGGTCTGGGTTTCTGAATTGAAGATGGAGTCAGGTGTCTGGCAAAGGAGAAGAGGTCCATATTTTACAAGCCCTAGAGCAGAGGTTTCCATCCTTATCAGACCCAGTGCCCCTTTTGTAGCAAATAATTTTAGTGTGCCCATCATATCCTGACACAAAATTTGTGAATAATAACCTTTCTTCGTGTACTTAGTAAAAACAATCCTATACACTCAAAGCTAATACAAAATAATGTTGAATGTAAAAATATATAGAATTTTGATTAAAATAAAAAACAACCAGTATAACACCTAACTGCAATGCATTAAAAAATACAAGAAAGTAGTTATAATATGCTTTTCAGTGTGTAAAGCTCAGCTACAACAAGTCATTATGAAAATCAGATACTTGTTTCAGTGTGTAGAACAGTTTGTAGTTTGCTGCACAGGCAACTACTTGTGCTACTGAGAATGTGATCATCAGAAATGGAGCTCATCTTTCTGAAATTTCTAAATGATCAAGATGCATTCTTCTCTCTATATACGCAGTAGAGGCATTCCTGGGAAAAAATCAGTATACATTAAAGCCCTGGGAAAAGGTCTTTGTGTTTATGAGATTCTAGACCCAGACTGTGAACGACAGGGATGACCATAGGGTCTTTAGAAACTTGTGCAAAACAAAGGACAGTGCTTCATTGATAGGATTGTTTTGTGCGTTGCAGCAATACACCCAGCCTCTCCAACAACCACATGTGTTCTCATCAGTTTCTGGCATTGTCCTTTTTGAGATTCATTGCCCTTGTGCCAACTCCAGTGGGACTTCACCAGCAACTCAAAGCACTAGGAACTAGCTTAGGTCAAAAAAACTTCCGTGAACCTGTGCATGTGAAAACCGCTCTAGACATGTATTTAATCCCTTTTCGCTAATTGACTAGATTTTATTTTAAGATTACTGTGATATTCATTCGAAACAATCAGCCATGCATACAAATACCAGATACACTTTATTTCTTTTTTCATTGTGGTAAAACATACATAGTAAAGATTTTACCATGTTAATCATTTAAAGTCTGCAGTTCAGTGGCATTAGTACATTCACATTGTTGTTCAACCATCAGCGCTATCTACCATTGGAACTTTCACATCCTTTCTTTTCCTTTTTTTTTAAGTTTTAACTTTAATAAAGTAGACTTTATCTTTTTTTCTTTTATTTATTTATTTTTTTTTTAGAGATGGAAGGAGGGAGAAAGAGAGAGAGAGAGAAACATCAATGTGTGGTTGCTGGGGGCCATGACCTGCAACCCAGGCATGTCCCCTGACTGGGAATAGAACCTGCGATGCTTTGGTTCGCAGCCGGCGCTCAATCCACTGAGCTACGCCAGGGGAACTTTCACATCCTTTCAAACTGAAACTCTGTGCAATAATCAGTAACTCTCCATTGCCTGGCAACCACCGTTCTACTTTCTCTCTATATAAATTTTTTCTATTCTGTATACTTCATACAATATTTGTCTGTTATACCTGGCTTATTTTGCTTAGCCTACTGTCTTCAAGGTTCATTCATATTGTTGCTTGTATCAGACTTTCCTTCCATTTTAAGGCTGAATAATATTCCATTGCGTGTGTGTGTGTGTGTGTGTGTGTACCACAGTTTGTTTATCCATTCATCCATTGATACCGTTTTCAGTTGTTTTCATCTTTTGTTTACTGTTACTAATGCTGCTGTGAACATGGTGTATAAATATCTCTTAGAGACTTTGCTTTCAGACTTTTTGGGTATATACCCATAAGTGGAATTACTGGATCATATGGTATTTCTATTTTTAATTTTTAGAATTAAAAATTCTATTATTTATTTTAAACTGCTGTTCTGTTTTCCACAGTGGCTGCACCATTTCACATTCCCATCAACAGTGTACACGGGTTTCAATTTCTCCACATCCTTTCCAACATTGGTTATATACGAGGTTTTATTTTTTTTTCATAGTAGCCATCTTAATGGGTGAAAAGTGGTAACTCAGGGTAGTTTTTATTTGCATTTTCCTAATGATACTGTGTCTTTGTGTACTTATTGATCATTTGTATATCTTTTGAGACATGTCTATTCAAGTTCTTTGTTCAGTTTTTAATTGGGATTTTTTTTGTTGTTGAGTTAGAGTTCTGTATATATTTTGGATATTAATTTCTATCAGATATATAATTTGAAAGTATTTTTCCATTCTTTGGATTGCCTTTCCTTTTTTGTGTGTGTCTTTTGATACATAGGTTTTAAATTTTGATGAAGTCCAGTTAAGTTTTTTGTTGTAGTTGTTGCTTGTGTTTTTGGTGTCATATCCAAGAAATTATTGCTGAATTCAATGCCATGATGCTTTTCTCTTGTGTTTTCCTCGAAGGGTTTCATATTCATCCCTCGTGTTTAGGCTTTCAATGCATTCCAAGTTAATTTTTGTATGTGGTGTAAGGTGTAAGTGTCCATCTTATTTCTTTTGCATGTGGATGTCTAATATAATAGATATTTAACTTTTTTAAGCATTTTACTTACGTTCTAACTGGTGTTTTACAGTCATTTTTATTCTTAAATGTGTGCACATTTTATTTTTTGTTAAAATAAATTATTTTAGTTTTCTCCTTTATCATCTTATTTTTTAATCATCATATGGCTTATCTCTTTTGCATTTGCAGACTTGATATATTATTTACTTGGTTTTCTTTGTAAGATTATTTTTGTTAAAAAGGTATCAATATAAAATGATTTTACCAAAAAATGTAAATATAATTAGAAAATGAAAAAATACTCATAATCCTAGCCTCAAGGAATAGTAAAAATTTGGTATATATCCTTCTAGATATTGATTATATATGTCTATAGTCATATGTATATATGTGACAAAATGGACCCGTGGAGGGTCTAGATACAGGTCTCTCTGTCACTGTGGAGTCTTTGCCCACCACCAGGTGTTAGAATTATGGCTCTCAATGCCAGAGTTTGGTGAAAAGGAAAGGAACTCTATTTAGAAGTCATACAGGTTTAGAGTAATGGCATAATGTTGCCATTAAATTCTCAAAGTCCCTTAAAATACCCACAAACACACAGTCCTTCTTCCTCTCCTTTGCCCAACCAGGCCAGTCAGGAGTACCATTTCATAGGAAGGAAAAAAAAAGTCCGTAGCTTGGTCAGGCTTCTAGTTCTTCCTGGTAACCCCTACTCAGCTGGCAGGCCTCCCCAGTTTCCCAGCACCAGCAGATGGCCAGAACCACACGGCACGTTTTCATGACCCAGCAGCAAGAGTCCTTTCACTCTTTTCCTTCCTGCATTGTCTCCCCTGCGTTCTTCCAAACTACTAAGAGAGAGCTCTGCATGGCTGCCACATTTTGCTTTCCTGCTTCCTAAGTCTCATGGTTCCAACTCCAAAACCACGTAGTTAGAACCAGCATGGCTTCTGCTCCTGGGTTTAAATCCCATTGCAAATCTTCCTGTGCAACCCCATTTCCGATCCCTCCCACAAACGGCTACACCTGCCAGCACTCCTGTATTTTCAGCCTTTCTTGGATGCCATAGTTAGCCTGGGCAGGCCTGTTCCCATGCCGTGGAGTGAACCATCTCAAAGCTCTCACCCTGGCTCTGTAAAGGGGAGCTGCCTCCCAGTTACAGTATGGGTTAAAGTCACATCCATCTTCCTGGCTAGCCTGCTATTGACTTGCAAAATAGCCATTTTTGTCTATCAGGTATGATAGCTCTCAATGACCCTGCTCTATGTGTCCCATCCCTTATGGCAGCCTGCCTTGGGTGATGGGGGGGGTATCCTATATTTTTATATTTCCTGGACACCCCAAGTTCTGGACTCTGTTTCAGATCCTTCATTTGGAGGTGTCCTGGCTGTACCCCATTACATATATTTATCCATACAGACTGCTTTTTCACATACTGTATCCTGTACCTTTTTGTATTGAATCATGCAGAGCCATTACAATTTTAATGCTTATATAAAGTATATTCATATGTTTATATCATAGTTTGTTTTTATACTGTTAAAATGCACAAATGGTATAGGACAAGTCTCTAAAAAATAATAGGTTTTGGATTTAGTGTATTGTTCAATTCTTTTGAAATATATTGTCTGTTGCCCCCTGAAAGGTTGTAACAGTTCTACCCTTGGTAACAGCATGTCAGTGTACTCACACTCCCACACCATTCTCACAATTCACTGTGCTGATTTGGCTAAAAATACTTCATTACCTTTTTTTTTTGGACAATTAGTGAGATTGACTGTCTCTTTTTATGTTTATAGACTTGTGTATCGCCTTTGTGGCAGTTCTTGTGCTTTATTTTTGTTTATTGTTGTTTTTTCTATCCTTATTCTGTATGTTTATTGGGTTCAGCTTACTTACCTATTTTAAATGTTTTAAATAATACTTTTCTCATTATCCTCTTTTCATAGTTCTTTACCCTTTTTTCATCTTGTTTTCACTATTCATCAGAATTTAAAATAATTTTTCTTTTTAAAAACATTCCTGGATTTAAAATAGGGAGCAGGAATCGTGACTTGAGAGACGACAATGTGAGGAAGGTCCCATGTCCTGTACCTGGCACTCGGGTTGGCTTTTTCCATCCTCGTGCCGAAACAGTAACCCTCTTTGCTGTCTTTAATGGAGCCTAAAATGACTGTGTGAATGGCTAAGAAGCTTCTAACTTTTGCAACTAAAGACCCATACAGGCTAGAATTTACTCCTGAGAGAATACTTTGAGGGCCTAGAATCCCACTAAAGTAATAGAAATATATTATTGTCTCATAGCACCGTCTGTCAGCTAGATATAAACTTTTTGGACTTCTCTTTTAGATAAAAATCACTAGTTTGCAGTAAACTGTGCAATCAGAAGTTCTGCATAATGGATGGGGAGGTAGAATGAAAGTTCCCTTAGAACGGTTTGGACTTGTCTGAGCAGGGAACCAAGTGTTAGGGTTTCAGGATGATTTCATGGGAAGGAGGTAAATGCAGAGTCTAATCAGATTTTTAAAATCTCATAGTTAAATTACTTTTTAAATTATGATTATTGATTACCAAATTTTAATTTACTTTTTAAGATATTTTTATTGAGATATAATTAACCAACCATACAATTTGCCCATCTAAAGTGTACATTTCAGTGTTTTTTTAGTATATTCTCATTGTAGTGCAGCCATTACCAGTAATCAATTTCAGAACATTTTAATTACCACCCCCCCACACAAGCCCTTTATCCCCCAATATCTGGGATTCTGATTCTAGCCCTCCTAATAGGTGTGAAGTATAGTGTCTTGTTTTGATTTGCATTTCCCAGTGGCTGTAGATGCTGAGTTGCTTTTCATGCATATTAAGTCTTCTTAACTCTTTCTCCCCTCCTCTCCTTTCTCTCTCTCCTCCTCTCCTCTCCCTTCCATCTCTCCTTCCCTTCCTTCCCTCCTTCCTTTTTTATTGGATTTATTGGGATAACATTGGTTAATAAAATTATATTGGTTTTAGGGGTATAATTTTATAATGTGTTATATTTATATTGTATTGTGTGTTCATCACCCCAAGTCAAGTTTTCTCCCATTACCATTTATCCCCCCTTTATCCTTTTCTACCTCCTCCCACCCCCCTTTCCCTCTGGCAATCACCATTCTGTTGTCTGTTGTATAAGGTTTTTTTCTTTGTTTCATCTTTTGGTTGGGGTACTGGATAGAAGACTCCCTTCACCTTTTTAACCCAGTTCCCCAACTCCACGCCCCTCTGACAGCTGTCTGTTCTATCTATGAGTCTATTTCTATTTTGTTTGTTAGCTTATTTTATTCATCAGAATCCACATATGAGTGAGATCATATGGTATTTTTCTCTTTTAGACCAGCTTATTTCACTTAGCATAATGCTCTCCAGAACATCTATGCTGTTGCAAAGGATAAGATATTTTTTTTATAACCAAGTAGTATTCCATTGTGTAAATACTACATCTTTTTATCCACTCATCTATTGATGGGCACTTCGGCTGCTTCCAGATCTTGGCTATTGTAAATAGTGCTGCAATGAACATAAGTATGCATGTATTCCTTTGATTAGATTCTTGGGTAGAAATGCAAATTAAAACCACAGTGAGAAACCACCTCACTCACATGTGTCAGAATGACTATCCTCCAAAAAAAAAAAAGTGAAGAAACAACGAGTGCTGGCCAGGATGCCGAGAAAGGGGAACCCTTGGGCGGTGTTGGTAGGAATGCAGACTGATGTAGCCACTGTGGAAAGCACTTTGTAATTACCTCAGAAAATAAAAACTGGAACTGCCGTATGACCCAGGGATTCCCCTTCTAGGAATATATGTAAAGAAACCCAAAAGTCTTCTTAACTTTTAAAACTTAAGTATATGATATTAAATCCCTAGTGGAAGTCCTGCCCTGGCACTTGGATCCATTAGTGAGGATGAATCAAGGGGACACGTTATTTCATAAATTCTAAGATAAATATATTTAACATTTAACATCCCTGAAATCGGCACATCTTATAGTCAGTATAATAGGACTTTAATGAAGACAGTTTGAAAAAAGAAAATCCAGGTGGCATTTAAGAAGTTTACCATTTCTTGTTCTATAGTCGTAGAGCAACTAGTTTTACTAGAAACTAAGGTTTTCTCAAATTAGGACCAAATAATTCCTCTTCTTTTTAAATAACTCATGTTATGAAGACTCTTTGCTTAACATAATTTTTTTTTCTGATTAGTGTGCCAGTTACTTGCCAACCTATTTTATCATGTCCTAGCCAATCATGTGGGATTTGATGCATTATTTAATCCCCATTTTTAGTAGATAATTCCCAATAATTCACAATAGTGAAAAATTTATTTACTTGATATTTGCTCAATATTTTTTTCCTATTTTCTTATTTATGAACTTCAGGTCTCTGTGTGAATTTTGCATGAACAATGCAGGGATTTAGTTAAAGCTGCCCCATTATTTCTTATTTTTGGACTCTTACTTGGTGAGGAGAGCTAAAGATAAAAACAGTGAAGTCCTGTCTTATAGTGATCTTCATGGGACATTGATCTTGTACAGAAACTACCTGTTGCCAGAATGTATAAATTCATTATAGTTTTTTATTATTGTTTATAGGAAACCTACTTTTCACACAGTTGCATGAATCTGGATAATTCAGATAAGTCTAATGATTTTTAGTAGCATAATCCAGAGTTCTGTATTTGCCCTGTTTCCTCCCTTCCTCACTCCTCCTTCCCTTCCTTCCCTCTTCCACTCCTCCCCTCCCTTTTCCCCTTCCCTCCCTCACCCCTCCCTTTTATTATGGTAAGAGCACCTAATACCGGTCTTCCCTTAACAAAATGTCAGTTGTATGGTAACATATTGTTAACTGTTGGAAACGGATAATTGCTCCATTGCTTTTTAACTTATTGATGTAAAATGATATTTATTGAAACTATATCTGCATATATATATCTACAGATATAGTGAAACTATATATCTATATGTCTATGTCTATATCTATGTATATATATATATCTCTGCCTGTTACAGTAGAGGACTAGGGGAATAACAATCCTATTGACAGATGATGATGTTTTATAGATTCTGGCATCAGACTATTAATAGATTTTTCCTTTTGGTGAGCCAAATTTGCTTCTTTGTAATTTGTTAATGCTCTTAATTCAGCCTTGAGTGTCACTTGGTATAACCTCTCTTCCCATGTGAGGACACTTCAAGTATTTATTAGAAATTCTTTTTTTCTCTTCGTCTTTTTCTTTCATTAATATTCCTCCCTCACTTAGCCTTTCTTCAAATGAAGTAGGATAGTTGATAGTCCTCTATGCCACCTTTCTAGACATAATCCCACTTCTCAGTGTCCTCCCTAGAAGAGTAAAGAGGGTATTTCAGGGTTAGTGGACCAATTGAAAGTATAAGAGGTCTGTAGTTCTTGAACCACTGGAGTTACATGTTACTTGTACAGCTTTTGTGATTGTATTAACTTTTCGGCAACTATTTACTGTCACTTTCTCCTTTTCATTAGATACATTACTTTTTAAAGATACATTATTAGCAAACAGGTGTTGATACTTTAAACTGTCTGCATGTTTTACTTCCTCCCGACCCAATCGGAAGTGTTTCCTGTCACCTGTTCCTCCACCTCCTTACACCAGGGCCAGTGACTCTTACTCCCACTTGCTCTGCCGTCAGTATGTAGGGTTCTGCTTGCCATACGGTGGCTACTTCATACATATTTTTTGAATGAAAGGGAAAAATGTTGTAATTGTTTATTTCCTTGACTGTCTCTTTATATTTTTGGGTACTGTTTTGTAGAATCAGGACCCATGTCTTACTTAACTTTAATTTGATTGCCTAACATAGTTGTTGATACAGAAATGCTAGAATTCTGACTATATGGATTAGGTCAGTGATTTTCAGTTGATGTGCAGCAAGAATTTTTAAAACATGCAATACCTGACTATTTATTCATGGGCACTGATCTCTTTTCCCTTGAATGACAAATTTTAAAAAAAGAAAAAAAGACAACAGCCAATACAGCAATTGCTGGCAATTGTGAATGAGTCAAAATTATACATATTTGTGTCAGATCAGAGAAAATACACTTTTTGGTATGCTACAGCATTTTAGAAATTAGCGTATGTGTGCGAGAGATGAAAAAGGTTGAAAATCGCTGGATTGGGTAGACAATTTGCAGATTTATCTAGCCAGGAAATGGCTGCAGGCATATGGAAGAGGTGAGATGAACGACATTCAGGTCCACATCCTAGAACCTTTGGGATGCCGTGCTGAACACTTTGCGATAAAGAGTTGACACTCGTTTAAACATTTTGGGAAAATAGTTTTGGGAGGAGCATAAAAGTTGGGAGGTTGAATATGTTTTGAGTATGCTGACATGCGTGGGTGCGTTTCCTCTGCACTGACGGACCAGAGTTTGTGTCAGAAACTCGTCTGCTTTAACGGAGAAATCCTAGAAGAAATATTGCAAACATACCTTGAATATTTTCTTTTAGTTGAACATATGTAAATATACTTTCATTTAGCAATTTTGTGATGTAGGATCATGGCTTTTTTTTTTTTTTTTGTATGATTTAGTAGTTCAGAGTTGTCTTTTTTCATATTCATAATGGACCCCTACTTTTCAGTTTCTCTTTCTTTCAAGTAAGAAGTTAAAGATACCTGTAAAGGATTATGAATGAAGAATTTTTACAAATTTTAAAACGTTTTCTCCTCTCTGTTTAACAATGTCTCACACTTGAATAGCCTTTTTAGCAGCTTGCTTTTTGAGTCTTTCCAAGGCATCCAACTTTGTTTTGGGGAGGAAGACAAATAACAGAACAAAACACAAACCCAACTCTTTTATTTTGTATGTGTTGATTGGCATAATATTTCATTTTTTAAGGTTTTTAACTTAAAGTTAGAATAGACAGCAAGGGAAAGAAATGAATAGCCTTATGGAGTACAGCAGAATTCGTCAGTGATATGTGAGATTTCCTGAACGGAAATGTTTAAAGTAGTGAGAGAATAACATCAGCTCACATCAGTTCGAAAACACGGGGTCATCTGAGTCTGGTTTAATAATTCCTCAGAATAGGAGATGGAGATAGTAGGTAAAATTTGGGGTGCTTGTTAGGGAAAGTATAATATTCATGTCTCTTTCTAAATACGCTTAGAACCCATTGCTTATGTATTAACAGTTACAAGAGGGTTACAAGAATTAATTCCCACTCCTTTTATTTTAATGTAGCCTGAAATTAACCTACCTCCTGCTGGGCCTCTACTTGCTGTTTAGTAGGGAAAATTACAAAATGTTCTAAATGATGAAACATTGCTAAAGTCTTAGTCCAATCTGATCATTTAAACAGTCCTTTTATGTAGTGTTCCAATAAAAATGTTTGATCATTTGCCATTCTTTCCTACTGCTGTTCTCCCTAATTGGTGCAGGGGACTGTGGGAGGGTGGAACAGAGGGAAGAATGACTTCATACTTGAAATCCTTGTAGCAGTGACAGACTCCAGCCTCCTAGATGTGATGTGCTCTGCCTCCTGTATTCTTGGAGGTGATGGCTCTCACCTGGGTGCTGCTACCATTACAGTTGATGTCTGTGGTGTTTTATCTCATGGCTTCCTTAGAGTCAGGCTGCTCGAACTGCCTCTAAGTGCAGATCTCAGAATCTCTTACTGCCTAAGTGTCTGTAGGGTAATGGGCTACGTGGTTGTCCCACCTGCTGTATTGGGCCAAGTAGCAGGCCCAGTGCTTGTTAAATCAGTTTCCATGTTCCCTGAAAATTGGAATGGCCTTAATTGAGAAAGTTGAACCCCAGGAGTTCTCCTGCCTAAGTGTGGCATGATTTTTTTTTTTTTTTAGTGCCCATTTTGATAAGGGGCTCTACTCTGGAGAAAGTAAAGGAGGAGGAATGAGGCAGGAATGATTTTGAAACTTTTGGGAGTAAAAGTAATTTGCTTTGATTAGCATGTGACTAGAATGAGTGATGAGATGGAGCATGGGTTGAAGCAAACGAGGTTACAGATGATTTCATTTAACTTTAATCATGGGGGAGATAAGACCAAAGTTTTCTAAGTAAATTGTACAATTTTACATAAAACTTATGTAGGACGAAAAAGATTGGAAATTACAGAAATGCTTGAGGAATACAATTATATTACTCAGATGTAAGCACTTTATTTTCAGTGTATTTCATATTTAGTTTTTTGCATGAGTATATGTATACAGTCAGTCCTTTGTATCTGCAGGTTTCAGATTTATGAAGTCAACTACAGGGGATATTTGAAAAATAAAAAAAAAAAAAATTCCAGAAAGTTCCAGAGAACAGAACTTGAATTTTCCATGCACTGAACACTATGCTGAATCTATGTGAATGAAGTGCTGTGTAGGCTCATCTGCTGTAGCCTGTATGCAACTGCAGATCATGTGGAAACACTGTGCCAGTTCATATAGGGGACTTGACACCCTCAGATTTTGGCCTCCAAGGGGGACCCTGGGACTAATCCTCTGTAGATACTGAGCAACAAGTGTGTGTATGTATATAGTTTAAAATACTATATATGTTTGTTTTTCTTTATAAATTGTTTGTGTCTTTTGCCATTTAGAATATTGGTATTTTTATTGTCAATTAGTGTTAATTCTTTATGAATTAAACAGATCTACACTTTGATACTCATTAATAACTAATATTTTTCACTCTTCTGTAGTTTGCCTTTCCACTTAATTTATGGTGACTTTTAAAACCATTTGTGACAATGGTGGAAAGAAGGGGAAGGGAGTAGACAGAGAACATGCATGAATGACCCACGGACATTAACAATGGTGTGGGGGTTGATGTGGGAGTGGGGGCGGGTAGGGGATAGGCAGAGAAGCGCAAAGGGGGGGAAATTGGGACAACTGTAATAAAATAACAATAAAACGATTGAATAAAGAGCAAAAAAAAAGAATTTGTAGGTTGAGGCACTCTTTAGTTTGTTTTGTTTATCTACGAAATATTTAAAAAATGTCAGAGTAAATGCCAAGCTCTGTGTCAAAGAAACCTAACCTGACTATGGCCTAACAAAGATAACTTTATTTCTCCCGTGTAACAAATCTAAGATTAAATAGTCCTGAGCTGCTCTGCCTCACATGGGCATTCAGGGACCCGAGTTCTTGCCTTATTGTCCCACCGTGTCCCAGGCATCATTGGAACAAAACCATGGGCACACCTCTTTTGCAGTTCATATGAAGCATCAGGAGAGAGATAATCCAAGGCTGCATTTTCTTTTTGCACATACATGGCATTGATGAGAAATGAGGTGACGTGGCTTACACGCAGCAGCAAGGGAGGGTGCGAAATATCTCTAGGTGCCATGTTCCCAGCCACTACTCTTATTACAGTAGATGAAGGAGAGAACCTGTTTTGTGGGCAATCACAAGCTTTCACCACACTTCTTTATTTCTCATGGTCTTCTAACAGAATTCTCCTTCTTCCACAGTTCATATAAATTTTCACACACATTTTTCTTAACCATTCTTCATGGTCCTCACTTTCCCTTCTTGTTATCCAGCCAGTGGAAGTATGCTGGTTATCTTGAGGAAAAGAAGTTATGTGATTGAGTTGTGAATTGAACTGGTTGCTCTGTTTCTGGAATACCATATTTACTTGAAAGAATGAATGGTAGGTAAATTATGGTTTGTTGAACTTGAGAATTTGGCAGAGAGTCTGTTGCTTCGAGGAAAACAGCTAACAATATTTATTGCCAATAATAAAATGTGAGCTTTTGCACCAAAAATGAATAAATAAATAGAGGTTTTAAGAACTTGTCTCTACCACTGGGAGCTTTACATCCTCTCAAGACCAAAAGCTTCTTTTGATGGAATTATAGATAATATTAAAAGTTAAAAGGCAGTTTTTTTATGTATTGAAATCATATCAACATTAAATTCTGCATAACTAAGTAAACTAGTTTCCATATCAGATGTGGGTCAAAGATTCATTCCAAATACAAGATAGATGAATGGATATTAAAGTGTCAATGTATGAAAAGTTTATAGAAATGCAAAATAACGAAACTTTATGGTACTCTTTTCAAATTTTGTTGTAGAATCAAAGAATGCTGTCCACAATTATCTGTCAGTGCTATTGAAACGATCTTCCTTATCCTAACTACATAGTTATATGAAAATGGATTTTCTTTATATGCTTTACCAAAGTAATGCATTGTACTATATTAAATGCAGAGTAGATATGAGAATCCAGCTGGCTTTTAATAACCAATTTGCAGAAATGGAAAACAGTGTTACCTTTCTGACTTATTGGGGGAAGGGAAGGAAGTGTACTTTTTTCATAAAAGTATTATATTTTTATAGCTAATTGACAACTAAGTGATTATAATTATTCTGATCACTAATTAAGAAAAAAGAGTTTTCTTCTGCCTTAGTGGTTCTCAAACTCAGGCTTGCATCAGAATCACCTGGAGGGATTGTTCAAGCACAGATTGCTGAGTTCCACTCCTAAGTGTTTCTTATTTTGTAAGTTCTGAGTGGGGCCTGGGGATGTCCATTTTTAAGTGTTGCTGATATTGCTGGTCCTTAGATCATACTTTGAGAACCACTGTTCTGTTTCTTTGGATTTATAGGACAAACCCATTTGAGCTGCTGTTTGAGGGAAGAAATTGAAAGTTTGGGTACAGGTATAGAGACAATGGCTGGAAGTATCCCTAGTCTCCAGAAATGTGGGAGTTAATTATAAATGGAGCAGAACAGCATGTCAAGAACTCTTCTATGTCTGAGGCTTTACACTACTTACACACTAACAAGTTAGCCTACAACAATTTCATGGTTGCTGTCTGAGGACTCGAGATTTCTTGTTCAAAGACACAAAGGACTGTGTTACAACAATTGCAGTTTCTAGAGAATTAGCATTTATTATGGTGATATACCAAGCCCCAATTCCCTGATGACAATAGAGAAAGTGAGGGGATAGCTATGCACACAGTGGATAATGTTGCAATAGATTCCTGAACTCAGGGATCCCCAATTTTTTCATAATGTTCAGTAAGCCTTCCTAACCTTTGTCCCAGAGGATACATTATCTTTATTACACTGGACAGTAAACAGACCTGCCTTCTGCTCCAGAGGGAGACATCGTTTCTGTCTTCCAAGACTGTTCTCTGTTGAAACATCCTTGAAAAGAAGATTGAGAACAAAGGCAGTCAGTCAGTGCCTCCGCTCACATGTGTTCAGAAATGTGAGAGACCCATGGAAAATCGCAAGTCAGCACAGGAAAAGTTGAAAAGTTTGTATATATTAATTATTTACTAGTGATAAATCATAAATAGGTGGGCAGAAAACATGAGAACAAATGGACTTAAGTTTTAGACAAAGCAGCATCTGGTTCCCTAATGAAGGAGGACATTCTCTGCTTGTATGACTCTAAATTTTATTTTCATAAATGCATGTAGCTATCATTGGTAGCAAAATTCTTCATGTTTATAGGGTTTATGTAAACTATAAAATCAGACAGTTTTATAAATGTATAGGGTGGGGCCAAGTAATTTATAGTTGTATGTGAAAAAGTTTATTTTTATATTACTATTCATTAATTATTGTATTATTTTCCATATGAACAACTGTAAACATACTTTTGCCACACCATGTATATATAAATATATTATTTTAGAAGTAAAATTAATCTTAATTAAACATGATAAATGATGACATTAGCTACAATAAATTGCTCTTGCAATATGATTGTTTTGGATTTAGTATATCTCTTTCACACTGGGCTGTGTGTGACTAAGTTTTCTACATTTTTTCTCTATCTAAACTTCTGTAACTTTTGTAAAGCATACATTGATTATCATTTAACCATCTCTTGGCCCAAATGCATTATTAACCTTCCTTGTTTTTCTCTCATTAGCTCAAGATAATTAAAGTAATACTGCTGGGCACAGGGTTAATGCAGACTCTTTTTGGATCCGTGTCACAGAAAGCAAACTGGTAACTGGTTCTCATCACTTGGAAATCAAGGTGTAATTGTTTTCAGTTATGGAGAGAGATGTATTTCTTGCTTTGCCCAGGGAAGGCCTGGTTTTTGCTCATGCCTCTTCTAATTCTCAAAAAGTGTTCCGATTTGGATGGCAAACTGTAGTGTTTTCTCTGAGTGTGATTTCATCTGAACGTTCAGGTAGTGCCACCAGGCTTCTCTCACCCCGCTTTCTGTCAGTCTGCCAGTGCTGGTTCCTTCTGTTCCAGCTCCTTCCGTAAACGGGGTCTTTCATGATGTGGTCGTGGAAAAGGGCTTCTGTGGGGCAGATTTCACATCATCCTTTTAATGCTATGATTTTTCTTTCACACAAAAGGCCAGGGAAAGTATGTGATTGGTGCCTAGATCTCATTCCCTTTTTGGAAGGGGGGTGGGAATCACTATATCCAAAGTGATTATTTTGTAAGCTTTATATATATTATATATAAATATGTAAAATGTTTTGTTTGATGGCTTATATGAGATCTATAAGCATAAAGAATTTTACTACCTGTGACATACTGTGATTGGCCAGCTGGAAACACAGGACCTCTTCTTTGGTGGTGAAGAGTCTAGTGATGGACATCCAAACCAGATACAGTGGTGGATGGACGGGTCCCCAAACAAGGCACAATATTTAGTACTTAAGTGTCTTAGGCACCTATAAACACACATTCAAGTATAGACTGTGAAAGGCTGTGTTCAGCCATATGGATTCATTTAAGTGATTCAGTGTTTCTTAAATTATTTGTCATTATACAAATAAAAACAATGAATTAATAATTTTTACAGAAAACCTTTAGATCCCCAAGAATATTCTTGTGGCCTTCAGTCCTCCATCCTTCCTCTACATCACCGCTTGAATCTGTAGACTTGACTTGTAGAAACATTGATTTCCCTGTTTGGTAGCTGATGTATGTGGTTTCTTTGGGCTCCCAGAAAATAGCCCACAATTCTCCTTTGTTTTGTCCAACCGACTTTTCTAGAGTAGTCTGTGTGTGCATCCATTTTTGCCCAGTCTAATAGTATGATACCTTTCTTGGGTATAAATGGCTCAGACAGTCTTTTTTTTTTTCTTTTTTTAAGATTTTATTTGTTTTTAGAGAGAGGGGACAGGAAGGAGAAAAAGAGGGAGAGAAACATCAGTGTTTGGTTGCCTCTCATGTGCCCCCTGCTGGGGAACTGGCCTGCAACCCAGGCATGTGCCCTGGCTGGGAATTGAACCAGTAACCCTTTGCTTCACAGGCCCATGCTCAATCCACTGAGCTACACCAGATAGGGCTCAGGTGGTCATTTTTTAATGGGGAGTTAAGATTGGAGAAAGTGGGTCATTTGGAGGATTTGGATTCTGGTGTTTGTAGTCATCACATTATTCTTATATCCCAGAATGTCAGATATATCCTATAATTATACATTTAGGGTGGGGCAAAAGTAGGTTCATAGTTGTGAATATACGAAACACAGAGTTTATTCTTGTATTATTATTTATGATTTCATTTTCCATGTTAACAGCTGTAAACCTACTTTTGCCCCATCCTGAATATTCATTTAACTATAAGTTTAGAGCTTCTTATAGTTAAATAAAAAAGATTTTTAGAAACAAAATCTTCGTCCAACCCAGAAATTCTCTTCACAAAGGTAATGGGAAAAAAAAAACACTTTTATTATTGAATAAGCATTGAACCAGAGTACGGTGTGCATCTGAGATAGTTCACTAAAGGTTTCAGCTTCAGGAAGGAATCTCATCCCCTTATATATAGCCAAGGTGATAGAACCTATTACATACATGTTTTCAAGATACACAATAACTAATCCTAAAGTAAGAGGCTTCACAACACAGTATGTCACACCTATTGTTCATCCTGATTTCACCTGTTAAGAGGGAGACCACCTGTGTTAGCTAATTGGCCTGATCCAGAGGAGACAATGAACGTCTCATGTCTGTATGAAAAGAGGTAGTTTTGCAGCTTAGAGCAGGTGCCCACCGAGGTTAGGAATCTGCTCTACCACAGAAACTGGGAGGTGGGGGCTCCATCTCCTCTCTTGATGCTTTCATTTCAAAGAAATGGCTCCCAGGTCCTAGAGAAAGACATTTTGGGTCATAAATCTGACAGAAAAAGGTCTGTTTTATTTCCAAAAGTATACACGTGTGTGTGTGTGTGTGTGTGTGTGTGTATTCACAGACCTAAAAACATTTTAGAGAGGAGTAACTACTTATAGTTTTTCTAAAATAAATTCTCTAAAGGAGAGGAGGAAAATCTTTTTCTTTAAACAGGGATACTTAAGCCCCTTATTTTTAATTTATATTTGTCCTTACTCTTATTCTTACCCTTACTCTTACTGTATTTGCTTCTATCTTAAATATAAGGACATCGATCTTGTTAATCCTATAGTAGCACTATGATAAATATAAGTGACTTTAATTGCATTTGTGATTTGGTTTTACTCCAATTAAAACTAAATTATAATTTAATTTTATTGAATGCCAAAATTTTAATCTGTTAATTCTACATAAAAAGTAGGATTTCTTAAAAGTAGGTTACTGGTGTTAGGAATTCACCATAACATAATGTGACTAAATCTGCATTTTAGTAGCTACTGGACAGCCTATGGCGTGGGTCAGCTCACATCAGGCAACCCTGATGCCAGGAAAGAAATGAGATACATAAAACCCTAAGCAGAGAGTTGGATAAAGAATCTTCTTGGGAGAAGAAATAGTATTTGTTTTCAGGGGTCAAAAGTTAAAAGTTTCAATTTTCTTTATTGTTCCTCAACAAAATCAGGGGCAGGTACAATCTGACTATCATTTTTATAATGGTAAATTGCATAATTCTGTTTATAGAATTAGGATCTAGCTAAGGGTTACTTATATCTTGATTTGCTTTTAGCCACCACCCCCCTTCCAAACTTCGTTTCCCTTTCCGTGTTTGAGTGGCCCCTAACTGCAGGTGAGTTCCCTCTGTGTTACTGTGGGATGCTCCTGTGCCCTTCCACCCTCTCTGTGGTGCCTTATTGGCAGATGCTGAGCTCCACTTTCTGCACCTACTACTGTGCTCAGTATTTAGTTTTAGAGCAGTCACTTTTTCCATGGAGGCCTGAGGACCCTTAGTGATTTCACCTTTGTCTTTATGGTTCCTGCCGTACCATGACATTGTACAGGTTCTTGGCTCCTTGGGAGTTACTTTCTCCCTTCCTACTCTTCTAAAGTCTCACTCATTTAACAGTGTTTGGCTGCTGACAGTTGCTTTATAGACCATATATAGTCACCTTGACCAGCCTGGCCTAGTGACTGCAGTGGTCACACACTTTAATCCTTCCTGACCAGTATATGTTATGTAGTTCTTATTTCTTCTTGAAAGAAGGTTGCTCCCACCATTTTAAACCCACCTCTGGACTTAGGTGAAAAGCAATAGCTGCCTAGCAGATTGTTGTTAGGAAACTTCAGCCTTTTCTCTCTTCCCTGCCTCTCCACTACCTATGAGGGGTTTTGTTTTGTTTTGTTTTAGAATATTGCTTCCTGCCAATCTCTCAGACATCAGTGTGTGCTGACTTGAAAACAGCCTTTAATTCTTTCCTGTACATTATGCGCAAAGAATACCAGTATTTAGAATGGTGGAACCATAACTCTGCAGCTTTTGTAATTTTCCTGCCAGGACTCGGCATAGAAGTGAGAATTGAAAACTAATTACATAAATCACTAAGCTTTGAAAGTTCTTTTTTTAGCATTTCTGCCTCTAGGATATGTATTCCACAAAGAGGACCTTGTGACTAGCAAGAAATTAGATAGATATACGATTAATAAGAAAGTTACCATATTTTGCCATGTACAGTGCTTACTTTTTGCCCAAATTTTTGAGGGAAAAATAAGGATGCACATTATACATGGGTATGATGATTACATACCATGGGTATAATAATCCCATGTATAATGCATACAAAAAACATGGTGCACATTATACGTGGCAAAATACGGTATTCCCATGCTTTAACATTAAACAGATCTCAGGATTTTTTTAACCACAAGCCTTCAACTAGATGCTCATTGCAAAGTAAGCTAAATGTCTCATGCTGCCAGTTATTTTAAGAGAGATGAAGTGAATTCGAATTTAAAGATAATGTCTAACACTAGGAAAATTCTGTTTTTTTCTCATTAAGCTTTAAGAAGTCTCATCTGTGTTATATATAGTTTAACTGGTACTAATCATGTTCTTAACTGTTTCTGATCTTTTCCTCTTGTATGATTCTCAAACCTTACTAGCTTATCTCAGGTAGGAAGCCTGCCTCTAGGCTTTTGAGTTGTTTCATTGTCAGAATGGATCATGGGTGGTTGGCTGTTTGTTCACTGATGTTCACTATGCCTATGGAATCACCACCATTGTGTGTGGATACTGGGATCTAGAGTGTCCTATTATCACAGCATGGCTGCTGCTGACTCAGTTTACAGTGCTCTAGAAACCCACAGGACATTCTTGAAGATGCCCTGCTCAGAACTACTTAGGTGTTTCCTAGGTGTGTTACTTGGGTGGACCTCTTGAAGGAGAAAAATGTGTGAGCTGTAATGCCTACAATTGCACTTACCATAGAGCCAGCACACTGTCGTTGATTCATAAACAACAGTTGTTTATCTTGGAGTTATTTTCATTGGCAGATGCCCTGAAAGATTCAAAGCTCTCTGTGAGTGAAGAATGCCCTCATTGCTTACTCAGTTCCTGCTTTTCTATTTAATGTGCTGATATCTTGGGAAAATTTTTGAGTACTGAATCAAAAGTAAAATTTAAGCAGTATTTTTCACCTAGAATTTCAAATAGGACATTTAACTATGACCTGTTCTCAAATTCCTCTGATGATTTGGGTGTGTGTGTGTCTTTGTGTAGCTGGAGGGGAAAATGGGCAAAGAGATCAAAGCCCAGAAGTTTGGCCTCCAATTGTGTCAGTCATAAATAGCTTTAATAAATTCAGATACATTTTTGGTTGATTGTGTGTGTAGTAGAAGTTAGCTGCTGAAAATTCAAATAGAAATATGTGCGGAGAGGCAACAGGGATCACATGGGGAATGGGTCAGGAGAGGCCGATGGAGATAAGTTTGGTGGTTGATAGAGGATCACAAGGGTGGCAAGAGGAAGAAGAGCAAATTAGATTTTTTTTTAAGATTTTATTTATTTATTTTTAGAGAGGGAAGGGAGGGAGGAAGAGAAAGAGAGAGAAACATCAATGTGCGGTTGCTGGGGGCCGTGGCCTGCAACCCAGGCATGTGCCCTGACTGGGAATCGAACCTGCGATGCTTTGGTTCGCAGCCCGAGCTCAATCCACTGAGCTACACCAGCCAGGGCTGCAAATTAGATTTTGACAGTGGAAACTTTGTGAAGATTTGTGGTGTGATCAGTGGTAGGTGTTTTTGGAACTCCAGGTTGTGTTCAGTAATGCTGGGAGCATAAAGCACTGTAGGAATGGCTGGGAAAATGGGACTATGGCTCAGATAAAGAAAATCCTAAACCCTGTCTGTCACATAGTAATAAGCATGTCCATGTATGTAGCTCTGGCCAAAGACAATGTCAAACTAAGCCAAAGGTGATTTTCAATCTTCATCATCTCATGGCACACATAAACTAATTACTAAAATTTGGGGGCACATCAAAAATATATACTACATTTTTTGTCTATATGACAAAGAATAGGTATAATTTTTATTCATTCACACTATATGGCTATTGTTGTTTTGGGTGTTGTCATTTTTTTATTTGACAATCTAATGAAAAAGAGGTCAGTGCCCCTGATTAAATAGTCAGGTATTGCATGTTTTAAAAACTCCTGTGGCACACCACTTGAAAATTGCTGAGCTAAACAGTAGACTTGTCATATCTTACTTGTTTTGTGACCTGTATACAGATATTCTCAATGTCTGCCAATCAGGATAAGCCTAAAACATAATTTAATTCATATAAAGATACCAGCAACTGTTAAATGTGAGGGATGAGACGGCTCTACTTTATAAAGGACATTTCATTAGTGATACCTCATGTCATGATGGCATACTGGTATGAACCCAAATTGGGCAGAGACCCTGTACATGTAGAGAGTAGAGGAGAAGTTTGAGAATGAGCTTAAGGAACCCTTGTCACTTTAGTGACAAAGGCAGAAAAACATAAAAGGAGACATTTCTGTCCTGCATATACTTATTGCCCCTGGTACAGCAGATCATGTAGGCTGTGTTTCAGTTGTTTAACAGTGGTGGTTGAACATATATTGCAGGATATGTGGCTATTTTAACATATCATATTTTAAAATTTTTATGTGGCTTCTTGGCATCACTGCCATCTACATCACAAGATCCAAAGGTTAAAGTATGATAATTGGCCAGTTAAAATATCTTCCAATGGGGAGCTCAAATTCTTGAAAAACCTAATTTATAGTGCTTCAATTTAAGTTATAGAAGATTGAAATGATTAATTATTTGGAGAATATACACAGACAGCAATGAAAGCATTTTTTTTCAGTTGAGTTTTATTTAGTGAATTTAAGTATTATGAAGTAATAAACAAATGGGACTTATTTTTGAGAACTTGTCTATGTGTTTGGAAAACAAAAATAGTTTTGTGTAAAATAAAACTGAACTGTAAGAGACAGAAAAAGAAAATGTGTGTGTGTGTCTGTGTTGGGAGTTGGATATGCATGTGATGAGGTTCAAACTCCCTTATTCTATATTATTTCCTTTTTAAGGTGCTGGTGAATCTGGGAAAAGTACAATTGTGAAGCAAATGAAGTAAGTAGATTTTAAAACATTATATTTGTTTTTTTATGTTTAAATGTTACCTTCCATCAAAAGAAATATTTTCTTTTTCATTTTGTCTCATTAGAATTATCCATGAAGCTGGCTATTCAGAAGAGGAATGTAAGCAGTACAAAGCAGTGGTCTATAGTAACACCATCCAGTCAATTATTGCTATCATTAGGGCCATGGGGAGGTTGAAGATAGACTTCGGTGACTCAGCTCGGGCGGTAAGTTATTAAATTCTTTGGAGTAGGCCTGATGAGTAAAAAGAATAACTTGTATAATAATACCATTCCACAAACAAATTTATCAGCTATCTCAGGGTCATTTTATAAAAGGAATCAGAAGGATAGTGCGTGAAATCAGAAGCTTTAGAAGTGAGTGAAATAAGAATACACAGATTGTATAATCATCCCTTTATAGGTAGAATATTCTCCATGTCCATCAGATGATTTGGACACCTCTAACCATTGCCTTATTTTCTATATATCATGTGATAATGGGTTCCTTTGTATCACCATAACAATTTTAGTCATTATTACTGAGTTTAGTAAACTGCCTGTACTGGCACTCTTCTTTAAAATTTGCTTTTTATAATTTGTAATGCTGAAATGATCTAATTACTTGTATTTATGCCCAGACTAGAAAGCCATCTAATCTCAAGTGAAAACAGAAAAGTTTGCATGTCTTTAGAATAGGAAAATATTGGTTACTAGGAAATACGTATCAGAACATCAAAGCTAAGGACAAGAACCTTAGGGGACGTGCTAGTTATCAGTAAAGACACTGGAACCCAGGAGATGACGCGATAGAGAGAGTGCCGCAAGTCGGTGGAGACCTAGGCCTGTGCCTCCTCACTGGGCCAGCAGCTTGTGTTCGGTTGGATTGGAAGCAGCCCTGGCCTCCTTTCTTCTTTCCACCCACCCTGTTTGCTTGCTTACTCTGTTTATTTCCAGTTTTATTTTTGAGTGTAGTTTTTTCTTCACTGATTTTTTTTGCCTAATAACTCATGTAAAACTTGATCTTCCCAGAAACCTTTAACTGAATTTCTGGCTTAATTTTTAACTTGCTGTACAAAGTAGATGTATTATTATTATTGTGACAACTACTTTTTTTATAGTTCCTTGGTAATTTTATGTATTCAGTACATGTTTGTGTGCCCCCTCCCTACTAATACTGTGAAGATATTTTGTCAGAGGCTGTAACTTTTCCTTTTTGTCTTCTTAATGTCTGCTTGATGTTTTTGTTTTACATAGAGGCTCAATTACTTCTTAATAGGGAAAAGAATGAGTGAAGGCAACATTAGAAAATATACATTGATCTATAAAATAAACATAGTTTAGCTTTTGTAAGTTAACCTGGCATTTCTTTATAGGTTATTGAGCCATATTAATTTTCTAAGCTTTTCCTTCTAAACAAAGATTTAAAAGCTTAGTATAATGAAGTAAAATTTTCAAGTAGATTTCAATATTAATAGTAATTCATAACATTCTTCTAAATTTTCATTTATGAAACGAGATTTGATCATATCCAGTTTGCCTTATCTACTATCCATTCAGTATGTAACTTTCATCATTTATTCATTCAACAAATGCTTTTTGCACTCTTAGTCTTACACAGAATGCAACTACCCTTAGATAGAAGTCAAAGAATTTGTATAAATTGTAATATACACAAATTCCAATTATGATAGTTTAAATCTTTTATCAAGTTCACATATACAGTATTCTGCTTCATATCTTACATGCCATTAGAGAGGAAGGTTTTGTAGCCTCAAGGAGGTAATGAAAGGTCAAAACAAGCAATTTTATGAAGTCTTATTTTTTATTTTTCTCTCAAAACTGTTACCATTTTCTGCTTTTTAGGGGGAAAACACAACTCTTTCTGGGCTGTAGCTGTGCCCTAGTAACTGTTCACCTTCAGCCAGTTCTGTGTACTAGAGACATTGTTACTAGCTTCTTCATGCAAATGTACTTCTGCTCCCACTTGGGGTTTGAACGCTCTACCCTCTTTTGTTGACGTGCCTCTGCACAGCTTTCAAATACTGTGAGGCTCTTGAAATTGCACTAAGAAATACAGAGAGGAATAAAACATGTCTAGGGCATGAAGAAAGGACATTGGAGCTTGGTAATGAAACATGAGAATATTCTAGACAAAAACAGGGAAAAAGCATACTACAAATAAGAGACAATATATTTGAAGGGTGAATATGTTTCCATTTTTATAAAGTGTTAATTCCTGGAGTATTATCCTTGAGTTGAAGTATAACCTGATATTTTATTTTGATAGGTACCACAGATTTGCTTTCAGAAGAAAAGCAGTGCTAATAGTCTTCTCTAGAAATTGTGCATCAGTGTCTACCAAGTCTTTCCAACTTAGATATTATCAAAATTTTAATTTCTAATACCTCTTGAGAAAAATACTCCTTTTAGTTTTTATTTTCCTGATTTTTAGTGAAGTAGGGAATCTCTTCTTTTTGTATTTCTTTTATGAACTCCTCTTAATATTCTTCACTTGATTCTGTTAAATTACTTGTCCTATTCACATTGTTTCTCTATAGGTATTAGAGATATTAAGCTCTCTTATATTTTGCAGATATTTCTCAGTATATTTACTTTACTTTTTTAAAATAGTATTTTTCTTGTTACAGAACTCTTAATCTTTTTTGCATTCGATTCTGACTTTTATGTTGTGTCTCTCAGAGAGATATTCTTCAACTTAAAATTATTTTAAAACTACTCTTATACTTCTAGAATGTTTAATTTTATTTCTTTAGATTTATTATCTTCACCCACTTGGAAATATTATTTGTGTCTCTTGGTAGGTGAGATCATGGGATCTATGTATATTTTGATCATCTAGTCATCTCTTGCCTTACAGCCATTTATTATGTACTCCATTTCTTTTTTTATTGTGAAAGACAAATGCTATGTATACTCCATTTCTTATCCACGTGAAAATTGTGACCATTATCATTAAATTGGGTGTATTTCTGGGCTCCATTTTTTTTTTCTGTTGATATATTCTTTTCTTTCCCAGATCACTGACTTACTATTTATCCTCTATAAGTTTGTTTTATCATATAATAAGATGGAAATAATATAACATCTACCTTGGAAAGTTATGAAGAGTAATGACATAATGAATATCAATTTTTACCACCTGTTTTGGTCATAATAGATGCTCAATAAATGTGTGTTGCTGCTATTGTGGTTATTTGTAATAACTCTACCACTATTATCATTTTTGTCTGAATCTCACATTATTTTAGTTTCTGTTGCTTCTTGGATTGATTGGTCTTTGGTAGCATAAGAGCATGTATCCCATTGTTGTTCTTCTTTCAAAATATCAAGATTACTATACATTTCCATTCCAGATAAACTTGAGAATCAACTTCCCCACATCTCTGCTGAAACAAAACACACAAAAAGCCAGTTGGTGTCTTGATTGGAATTATATCCTAATATGTAGGTTAATTGAGAATTGACTAAAAAGAATTGAAATTTTAAGAGATGCTAACTAATTTGCTGTGGTTTGCTTTATATTTGCCAATTACCAGATTTGCAAAACATATACAGTCATCATTTAAAATGAGGGAAAACAAAATTGTTTATAAGAATGGCTCAGAAATCAAATTTTCTGCCTAGTATCCTTTCAAAACTTTCTCAGAGTTAGAGTATTAAATCTCTGGGTAATAATGTGTTGATAAATTAGATTTTTGTTTCTGATAATGTGAAACTAGGGGAGAAATATGTATGGGTGTATTAACGTGTCCAAGGCACTGCATTGCTTAAAAGTGTTGCTCAAAGTATGGGCCATGGACCAGTTTCTGTCCTTAAGCACAAGGTGAGTACAGAGAAGTAAGCATTTAGACAGATTTCTAGCACTGACAGAGTAATTCGTACATTAACTCTGATAGTTTAAGAAAGTGGGTTTATACTCTATTTCCATTTTATTATTCTAATAGTATTAGTTCTGAAATAGATTGGAAACAAAAGAAAATAAATAAAAACACAGGATCACTCCTTAATCACAGGTAGTTTGACAAGTGCTTACTTGGAATAACTTAGGCTACAGGGAGCAGAAAAACCTTGCCTTGAGTTGACATAGCTCAACAGCAGATTCTCCCCAGTGCCTCAGCATGTTCCTGCATAATGGCTGCTTTTCTGGTCCTCTGATTTTAGAATTTAATTCTTTACTTAGTTATGTCTGTCTGCAGGTTTTCTAGATTGCTTTGGAGAAAGGTTGTAGCAATTTTCCTTCCTATCAGTAGTTTAGGGCAGGGGCTTTTCTTAACACTCTTAAGTAGTCAAAACTTTAGGAGTGTTACATTTAAAAAATACCGGCCAATTTATTAGTAAATTTTATTTCAATTTAATTTATACTTTCAATTTTTAGTACAGTTGTCTAAGTTTCATATCTTTATTGACTATAATTTTGTTCCTCTGTGTTAGTGCTCTATTTTATTGCTTATTCATTTACCTATTAGAGCCTTGATGCTTCTATTATCTATTTGCTTGTTTGGAAGTTTACATGTATATTAGCCTTTTTCCCACTAATTTGTATGTTCTCTTGTGTTTTGCTTGCCTTTAATCTGTTTTTTTTTTAAATTTTTTAGACCTTCCCCTATTATTTCTAGAATTAAGTTTAAATTTAGAAACTCTCTGAACCAGAGATTTACAAGATACTCATGTTGTTTAAAAAGTATTTTAGGGGAGTGAATTTTAACATTTTTTTGCATTTGTTCTTTAATCCCTCTGAAATTTACTTAGTTATATATATGGATTAAGGGTCTACATCAAGGGTGTCAAACTCATTTTCACCGAGGGCCACATCAGCCTTGTGGTTTGCCTGCAAAGGGCTGAAATAATTTTAGGACTGTATAAACATAACTACTCCTTAACTATGTTAAGGAGTTGAAATTACGTTCGGCCCTTTGAGGGCAACCACAAAGCTGAGGTGGCCCCTGGTAAAAAGGAGTTTGACACCCCTGTTCTACATTATTATTTTCTTCAGATGGCTGTCTAATTATTTATTAATGTTCTTGAGTAGTCATATTCTTCTTTACTAATTTACCTTGCCACCTTTATCATATAGTAAGTTTAGATTTAGGATTTTTTTCCTGTTGATCTGCATTAATACCAGACTATTTGTGGGCTTTTAATATTGATAATTTTAGCTCTCCTATGGTAGGCTTTTTAAAAATGTTTCTAGTTGTTTCTACTAATTATTTTTCCAGGTGAATGTTTGATTTTCTGTTCTGGTTTACTTTTGAGAACTGAGATGACATAGGATTATATTGTTTTTGATTCTGAGAAATATTGATTGATGTGACAAAGTGATACTAACTTTCATTTGTAATGTAACATGTGCCTCTAGCACAGTATTTTTCATTTTCCTGCAGTTGATATATTGATAATCACATTTCTGTATCTCTTTTAACAGCAGATTCAATTGTCTATATAAAGAACACTTCAACATTGTTTATTTTATTAATTGAAAATAAAAATATACATTTTCAAGATTCATAAATATATATATATACAAGTTGTATTTGAGTAACACATTTACTGTAATTTCTCTTTCTTACATAATGAGGTTGATACTCATTGAAATTTAGTTAGAATTTTTGCCATCTGCAATTTAGTTAAAGTTAACTTAGATTATTTTAGTTTCAGGCTTTTCACCCCTTCTAAGCAGTGCTATGGGAAAAAAGGAAAATAACTTCCTATTTCCTTGCTTCAGTCACTTTTTACTTTGATTACCTTTGTGTCTTTAGAAAAAAACATTTTACACTAATATATGTCTTAGGCAAAGCAATCCTTTAATGTCTGGTATTGCCACCATGAATTGGTGACTCCTTTAAAGTTCTCGGGATTTACTTGAAGGTGCACTAACTTTGAAGAAAGCAGAGAGCTGTTTTCCTGTATGCTGTCCAGGATCAATGAAATAATTGAGTTCAGCCATTAAAACAAAAGACTCCCTTACATATATCAATCATGACGTCAATATATTATTCTTGTGTTAAAAAATTAAGGGGTGTGACTATTTTTTAAGACTCTATCATCATATTTTTCAGTTTCTATTATAGAAGTGCTTTCTGGTGTTTTCTGTTTAAACTCTTAATTTCATTAATAAATCTATCTGCTGTATTACAAGAAAAAATCGTTAAGCCTGCGCTTAAAAACTGCTATTTCTCACTCCTGTTCCTTTGTTTTAGATGGCTTTCCTTGTTAAGTGTTCTTAAGGAATTGAAATCTGATATCTCTTCCTTCTTACTCTAAATGATCCTTATTTAATATGTCAGAAGACAGCCATCATGATCCTTCAAAGTCTCTCTTCCCCATCCTGGGAAGACTCTTCTGAATTCTCATAAAGTGCGTGACAGCTTCAGATAAAATGTATTGTCACTAAATAAATACAGTGTGTCAAGTCTTCCCTGACCATCAGTGGAAATAGAGGCCATATTATTTTCTTGACATGCTAGCATTTTATATTTCTTTTGCTGAATTACCAAAGCATGCCATTATATAAACTGGAACTTAATTCTCTAAACTACCTGATTTTCATTTAGTTCTTAGTAATTTGAAAACATTTACTTGGCTACATCCAAGGATTTTTCTTGCTACTCACACTTGCCTGGCAAGTAACATATCTTTCTTTTTAACATCACAGATAAGTCCCTATAACAACTTTACTAACCGGTAGCCCTTCTGACTCAATTCTAGTACTTTTCTTCAGTAATCCCTATCCTTTTTCTACCCTGTGTTACACTGTTCTGGTATACTCTTGTTTATCTTCTTAAGTACTTCTAAAGTACTTTCCTGCTTAAATTTATTACCTTAGCACTCACAAATATCTAAATGTCAGGCTAATGACTTGGAAATGAATATTTCTAATTAGTTTTTCAAGGGAAAGAGACTACATTTTATGAAGAAGAGACATTTTTGAATGTCACAGAGAGTCTGGTTCATCAGTACATCTTACTGAGTTCCTCGTGCCTTTTCTTTAGGTGTCCTCCTAGAAAGTGTGAAGAGGATGTGATTTTATAACCTATGCCAGAAGATATTAGTCTTTTCTATCAAAAAATTGTCTTGCAATTGAATAAAATATATCGTAATGAAAGCTCTTTAAAGACTCATTAAGTGAAAAGTAATTTTCTAAAATAGATGGAGAAATTGATGTTTAATAAAAATCACCAAATTTAGAAATATCTCATATATATATGTAATTATCAGGAACAGTGAATAACTGTTTACTGGAATTAGTACATAGTGTTGAGAATGACTTGAAACCGTGTTATGTTTGGGTGTATCACATAACACGTGTTGCTACATTCCTTTCTCTTGGGATTCACTAAAAAGTGAAACATATGCTCTACTAACATGTTCCCGTGCTGAGAGGCTTCATTATTTTTCATGATGTTTCCATCTGAAAATATTTCACAAATTGGCAGCAAAATGAATTTATATTGTCAGCTAGTACCCTCTACTAGTCCACTCTACTGTCTCTCTCCTCTACTGTCACCAAATTCTCTTTTGTATACCTTGTCATAGTGTGCACCATCACTCCCCTCTACTGTCACCAGATTCTCTCCTGTATACCTTGTCATAGTGTGTGCCATCACTTCATTAACATTTCTACAATGCTCTGAAAAAGTGTCCTGTGAGAAAATTAGGGATCCTCTACCCAGTTCACATAGAGCTACGTGTCTCGGGCTAAAGAGAATCTCTGTGAAGGTAGCAACTTCACACCTCCCTGAATTTTGGATTAACCATGTTATTTCCTAAAGACTAGAGTTGTGTTATCCAGCACTGTAGCTGCTACTCACGTGTGTCTGGCTATTGAGTATCTGAAAAGTGTCTAGTCTAAATTGACTAGATATGTATCAAAAGAATATGAAATGCCTCAATAATTTTATACTGATAACATGTTGAAATTTTATGTATAGGTGAAATAAAATATATTATCAAATTAATTTAACTTTTTTCACTTAAATGTGACTATTAGAAAACTTAGAATTTCATCAGCAGCTTATGATATATTTCTTTCAGACAGCACTGGCCCAGTGTACTTGATTACCTGTGGACAAAGAGTAACTGTACATATTTGTAATCTCAGATTTTAAGGTCATTTAATTAACTCTGTATACATAGTATTTATTTAAATTATTTTACATTCTGTTTCTATATACATCATGATTATTTGCATTCCAAAGCTGTGCCTATTTCTTGTACCTGCATAAGCAAACACCTGCCCTAACCTTCTGGCCCATTGATTTTAACAGATAGTAGTCCCCCTTATCCACAGGGGATACTTTTCAAGACCCCTAGTGGATACTTGAAAGTATGGATAGTATCAAACCTTGTGTATACTATGTTTTTCCAATGCATACATACTTAAGATAAAGTTTAACATATACTAGGTGCAGTAAGAGATTGACAACAATAATTAATAACAAAATAGAACAATTATAAAAATATTCTCTATATATTTAAAGTTGTGTGAATCTGGTCTCTTTTCTCTGCCTCTCAAAATCTTACTGTACTGTTCTCGCTGTCCTCGTGACGATGTGAGGGACAAAGTGCCTGTGTGGTGAGATGAGGTGAGATGAGTGACACAGGCACTGTGATGGAGCATCAGGCTACTACTGACCTTCTGATGATAATTCAGGAGGATCATCTCCTTCAGGTGGTTCTGGATTGTGGAGCCAGGACGATGTCAGTGGTTGGAAAATTTAATATTTTCAGGCCACAATTGACCATGGGTAACTGAAACTGCAGATAAGGGAGACTACTGTATACATACTTTAATATCTTCTGAAAATCTCAGGTTATTCCATGAAATTACTTTTGCTTATTCCATACCAATTTCTCCTTCTCTGAATTATTTTGCTTCTATAAAGAGTATCAGAAAGCTAACATTTAATTAGATTCCATCTTAAAATAATCTCTAACTGTGGAAATATTTCTTAGATTAGACACATTTTTGGGAAGGGTGGCAAAGCATATATTTTTCTTCTGTTTTCTCAAAAGTGATAATCTTTAGTGTACAACAGACGATCAGTGGATGGGTGGTTAATAACTGTAAGGATGGTTATACTTCCAGCTCACTAGTGCCTTGATAGCTAGCACAAAACCACAGAATGTACTCTCATGATTTAAGATTATGTTCTTTTGGATGAGTCAACTTTTTAAAGTGGAGTGTTAGAGAAAAAAAAATTATTCTTGCCCTGGTCAGGTGGTTCAGTTGGTGAGAGCATCATCCTGATATGCCAGAATTGCATGTTCATCCCCAGTCAAGGCACATACAAGAATCAAACAATAAATGCATAAATAAGTGGAACAACAAATTGATGTTTCTCTCTCTTTCCTTCCCTCTCTCTCAATAAAATCAACAAATAAAAATGTTTAAAAAAGGAAATTCACTTTATTTGCACTTTTTGTTATCTGTAATGCCCATTTTGTACTTTTTATCTGTAAAGTATCCTTTTTTACTTTTTTTTTTTAATGGTCTTTGAATGTGCAGGATGATGCCCGTCAACTCTTTGTGCTTGCTGGAGCTGCCGAAGAAGGTTTTATGACTGCAGAACTTGCTGGGGTTATAAAGAGATTGTGGAAAGACAGTGGTGTACAAGCCTGTTTTAACAGATCCCGGGAGTACCAGCTTAATGATTCTGCAGCATAGTAAGTAATCATAACTTCAGAACTAAACTATCATGAATAATTGCTTGCAAGTCAAATATACCTCCAAGTCAATTTAATTGCAGAATTGGCTGACACATTCTTACACAGTTCAGGATATTCAGAATGACAGTGTTTTAAAACTTTCTTTTCTGTATGTTTGCAGATAGCAGTGTTGTTATTTCCTTGGTGTTCTAAAGTGTCTCAAGAGACTCATGCTTTATGTAATTCTAACTGAAACATGTAGAATGGGACTGTTTCCAGTATAGTTCCAGGAAAGTAATGGGGACTTCACGTAGTTCAGTCTGAATGTGGGTATATCTCTACTCTGCCTGGGACTAGCCAAAGGGGAGGGTAACTGATTCAGGTTATTTTCATGACACTAATGGTGCCCGAGAGGAGTTACTTGTCCAGTGACAGGCACCTTGAATAACATGCTCCCCCCTTCTAAGGGACACATGGTGATTCCAGGATATTTTCTCACTGAGTAAAATAGCTCTACACTTGAAAATTGTGAATTGTATGTACCCTTTTGCATTAGATGTTGCTTGCAGATACCTAAGTAGTTTTCTAGAAGAAAAGTCTGCCCTGATTTTCCAGATGGTGGCCCAGAAAGTTTGTAAAGCAAGTTGCGATAGAATCTAGTTGGGAAACATTCTGTTTGGTGATCTACATAGAATAAAAAATCATTGGTTTACGTAATTGGCACACATGCTCAAAAATGCTGGGTATAATATGAGTAGCATTAATTGGCCTTAAAACATCTATGGCCATACCACCCTGAATGTGCCTGATCACGTCTAATTGGCCTTAAAACATATGCCATGCTTTCACTTTACTTTCCAAGTTTGTTCCATTTTCTTGACAGAGCTATTGGCTCTTAGGAACACAGGTGAGCATTAGATTGACAGTAACAAGCATTAAAGGATCTGTGTAGGTATACATATTCGCCACAGTGAAAAACATGACTGTGTGTATTGTGTAGTGTGTCATTTATTGCACATCAGAGTACCCAGTGTATGTTACATGAATGATTTAGCGTGAATAATATTTCTTACTGCATATGTAGTCCGTCTCTCCAACTGGTGTCACTTCCACTAAGAAATAGTCCTTGACTCATTGAGTAGCTCTTTGCCTCCTTGTTTTATGTACTCATAACATGATATGTTTTCTTTCATAACACAGATTTACATTTATTTTCAATTCACCTAATTTTTACTTATATTAAGACTATTTGATTATTTTCTATCTCTGCCACTATACTGTAAATTCATTAAAGTCTGTTTTTGTCTGGTGTTCTGTCTCCATCGCCTGACTCATAGCCATCACTCAATATGCCCTTGCTTAGTAATGAATGAGTTAATAAACCAGACTTTACAGAGGCTAGAAGAGAAATTGAAGGAAAATTACTTAGAGCAAGAACACAACTCTTAGACCTTCATAATATTGCTTTGGCACCACAAGTACCTGCAGGACAATCTAAATGAGAATCACTGTAAGGTGAGAAGATTGCTCTGATCTGAGCCCAGGAACAGGAGCTCTTTCAGTAATTTAGGGGACAGTAGATTGAAATATGTTTCCCCATCTGGGGTGGTATTCCTGGATTCCTCAGTCTACTCACCAAGATCCTCTCTTGTGTACAATGCTTAGACATGATGGAGATAAATACAGGGTCCGGCAGAAGTAACACCGGCGTGAGTGTGTTTGGTAGAGTAATAATATGGTGTAATAATTTAGAGTTTTAATTTGAACATTTCACCTAAAATGTCATATGGTGTGTTTGAGTGTGATACTGTTATGCTACAGAGTTATATGCTTATGATTTTGTAATAAAAAAGAAGCATTATTTGTGCCGGACCCTGTATATTGCTTTGGCTCCCCAGTATTTCATTACTGGTGGTTCTGACCTTAGGTAATGTAGTCATTTTTCAAGAATGAAGAAAATCATAGAAATCTTTTTCTTTGTAGTGAGTACAAGGCATTTGTATTTTTCAGTTTTTGACTAGAGATGGGGGATGCTGCAAAGTTGCCCATTAAGACTAACCACCAATTTATACTTTAAATTTCTGAACATTTAAAACAATTGGAATTTTTCACAGTGCCTATTTTTGTCTTATTGAAATATAAATGAGCATTATGTTTACACTATCACAATTATAGCAGTTTTAAGCAGAGAAATGTACTTAGGAACAATCAGAAAATTTTAAATAAAGTAGCTTCATATTTTGTAGGGACAGTTAGCAAAATCTTGTCATGAACTGTTTAGTTTGTTTATTAAGTCAGATTTTTCTACAGTAAGGTATAACATTATATATGTGGAATTTAAAAAAAATTTTCCTTTTGAAAAATATTTTTTGAATATAAACAAATGTCTTACACATTAAATATCAAGAAATATTCATTACTGATTACAAATAAGGCTCTAATACTGAATTTAAAACAGATAAAGTACTGAGGGATTATCACCAATGCAATAAGATTCTTTTAAATGAATAAAATAATCTTAAAAGAATCTTAATTAATAATAAGATTCTTTTAAATTAAGTGCAGTACAGATAATTCAAGCTATTATCTCTCTGTGTATTCTTGTATGTCAACACCAGATACATGTACTTAACTGTCTAAAACATTTTTGTTACAAGTTCAGCATTTGTCTGATTTTTCAGGTCCATCCCCAGTGAATCAAATATTTATTGAGCTCTTTTTGTTTGAAAGACCCCATTCTAGATGGCTAAGGAACAGTTCCAGAGGATAACATTATCTAAAGTTGCAGTAGGTGGTACCTCTCTGTATCTAAACTTATTTTCTAAACTGTCTTTCACATTCTGCCCCAGTTACTGCAAAGCACTGCAGGGATACTCTCCACATTCAGCTGACCTTAGGATTAATTCCAGACCTCTTGTTTTAGGTTGTGCATAGCCTATTAGTGGCCTTATTTTCTGAGAAACAAGATGTGACTACTCCTGCCCCCATACCAGTTTACTGCTTGTCCCGATGTGAACAATGTTCCTTTGTTTCTGTCCCATCATTCAGATTTCTAGTTATACCCCTCACTATCCACAAATCCTTCTTTAACTACTCAGGTTCACATTAATCTCTGCATATGTGGACTTTCTCTAATATGGATTGTACTACATAATTTGATGCAAATTATACAAAATAGTTGCATGGTATTTCAGCACCATATTTTTATATCAACATATTTGACATTATTGGCAGAGAGTATTGAATGAGTGATTAAAATCAATGAGAAGTAAAATTTGAATATTGATTTAGAAAGCCAGTAAAATTCAGAGTAAAGGGTTACATGTAATGTTTTTCTATATGTAACTGAAGACTGGTTGAAAAGGAACAACATTGAATTTAGGTTTTGGCCAGAGGTTTCCATACTATGTGCTCAAAAACTAACTTTTTATATCCTCAACAAAAAAGTAATATCTGGAACATAAACACAGCACTACATAAAAAAAAAGAATTTTTAAAAAGAAACACATGTTGTGCAGTTTATTTAGATATTTTTAAAGAAGTTATTATTGGTCTGTTTTCTTTGCCAACGAGGAGAATTACTAATTACTGTCCTCCAGGAACAAAGTCCATAACATTTAAAAAATGTTCTAAGGGTTTTGTGGCTGGAGAGGTATAAACACATTCATTCAGTGGGGAGTCATAAAAGATACAAACTTAAATTGGTTGTATTACATCATTACATAGGATATACAAACTTCTAGTAACTTGGAATATCGCATGCATCAAAATATCTTACTCTGATTTAGATGATCTTTATTGACTATATTAATTACTAGTGTATTGTTTTATTGTTTATGTTTTTAGCTATTTGAACGACTTGGACAGAATAGCTCAGCCAAATTACATCCCAACTCAACAAGATGTTCTCAGAACTCGAGTGAAAACTACAGGAATTGTTGAAACCCATTTTACTTTCAAAGATCTTCACTTTAAGTGAGTAACTTCAAAGCATATGATTTATAAGTAAGTTATAAAACACATTTAGGAAAAGGGTATAATTATAAAAGTTTAAAAAAATTTGATTTGGAAATTATAAAAAAAATTTTTCTCAGATGATTGCACAAAAGAATTTTGGGATGAAAGAGGGGGCAAGAAACATTCGTAGGAATATTAATGTTTATTTGACAACAAATGCTTTGCCAATTCCTTTTCCCTATATTTTTCACAGTGATTTAAATAAAAGTAGTTGTTGGCAAATACTGTATATTTTGGGAAATCTCTGCCATCAATTTTTAGGTAGAAAAGATGGGGTTTTACTGGTAGAATATATGTTTATTTAGGGAAATACTAAAGATGAAGAGCACCCTTTAAAGATTTTTCTTGAAAATTTTTATTCATGCAAACTGATACGATGAAAAATGCTTATTTATTTAGAGTGTACTGACTATTAACATACTGAGGTCTGAGCAGGGAGGCACTGCATGGTATTGGCCTTCAGAAGTGGAGGTATGCTGGAGTTAATTTTGTCTAGTTTGCTCATGGTATAATGAACCAGGCTCCGGGGAGTTTAGGTAAACATTAGATTCAGATTTACAGAGCTGTGTTTTTCTTTTTCCAATAACAATTTTCAAAGTATGTGCAATACTGCTGGACTTTGTTTCATTTAACTCTAATGGTCTGAAAAGTAATGATGATAAAGCAGAATTTCTGAAAGCATCTTATAAAAAGGTTCCAAATCAAAGATAAATAAAACAAGAATCATCAGCTCATGGCTTAAAGAAGCTGGCAGTTACAAGTTGCGGGAAGCATAGTTAAATATATGCAACTATTCCTTTGATTTGCTCTAATATTTCAAATAGATTCGTTATTATCATTTGTCATTAATTTAACCACATTCAGTGGTTCATATAATTAATTGAGTTTTCCAGAAAATTTAATTTCAACTTTCCATGGCAGCTTCCCTTCAAAAAACAAACATTGTCTGCTTCTTAAACAGAGGTACAGACCGTAATTACTATATCTGACCTTGTGAACTTTGTGCTGTAACACATGGTGCAGTTTTGTTTATGCTTTTATTTTCTGTTTATTTTGTATATGCTTATAATATTTCTGTATTATAAGCTGTCAGTGGACATTTTTTTGTTGCCTGTCATTGTCTTTTTTTGAAATCATTTACCTTCTTTTAGTTTGCTTACTACTTCTAGAATATTAAGTGATCAAACTCAGGAATATTAAAATATCATTTTAAATAATTTGAGATGCCTTATCTGAGAACTATTGTCATTTATCTTAAAATTATGAAATCATGTATAAGGAAGTTCACTGTTAGAATGAGGCTTTAAGGTTTGTTTCTTTAAAACCTAGTGCATCTTAGATTTTGATCTTCTTGCTTTTTATTTATTTATATCAATTTAAAGACAATGCTCTGTAGCAAACTTAAATTATGTTCAGATAATGGTTTTAATCTAAGTGTGTAGCTCAAAGAGAAAAATGCATGGGTTTTGAGTTAGAAAGTTAAGAATTTTAGACCTAGGCTCCTATTAGTAAGTGGTCAAGCTTGGTTAAGATTATTTTTTTTTAAGATTTTATTTATTTACCTGGCTGGCGTAGCTCAGTGGATTGAGCACGGGCTGTGAACCAAAGCATCGCAGGTTCGATTCCCAGTCAAGGCACATGCCTGCGTGGCAGGCCACGGCCCCAAGCAACTGCACATTGATGTTTCTCTCTCTCTGTCTTTCTCCCTTCCCTTTCTAAAAAATAAATAAATAAAATCTTAATTAAAAAAAGAAAAATATTAATAATAAAAAATGATTTTATGTATTTAATTTTAGGGAGGGATGGGAGGGAGGAAGAGAGGAAGAGAAACATCAATGTGTGTCCCCTACTGGTGACCTGGCCCACAACCCAGGTATATGCCCTGATTGGGAATTAAACCAGCGACCGTTTGGGTCATAGGCCGATACTCAGTCCACTGAGCCACACCAACCAGGGCTGGTTAAGATTCATAACAGAGAGTGTTACCATCGTGCCTATTGTCAGAAATTTAAACATAAAATGAGTTATTTCTTATGAAGGTGATATTGTAAAAGTCAGAGCTCTATAAATGGTAAGACATGGCAATGGTAAATGCAAAGTCATTTGCTACTTGAGGCAATCTAACTGTAAACTCACTATCAATCTGGTTAGATGCACCTTAAATGTTCACTTCAGACCATACTCTTCCCTGCCAGCCTGAGTTTCTCAGTTGTCACTTCAGTATCAGGCAAGTACTGGGCTCAGTTGTTTCTCACCATGATCCCTCCAGAAGTCCATTTATCTCATTCTGTTTAGTCTCTTCAGGTGAGGTAGCGGTCACAGGGTGTATTTAGTTATTGTTTTCACTTGCTGACTTAAACATAGGTTTGTCAAGAACTTCAGATAAACTTGGTCTTATTTTGGATTTGAAAATTCTTTTAAATCACTATCATTGTAACATATGGTTCCAGATTTGCTTTTTATATGTTAAATGAGCCTCAGAAGAATGAGGGCAGAAACGGAATAGTTCTACTAGGATCTCTTGGATGTGGTTATCATGTGTGTGTTTTGTGTTGTAATTCATTATCTAATTTTAACTGCTCATGTAAAATCTAAATTTTACTTCTTTTATGGGATGATTGGAATTAAATTCAAAATGAAGCAATAAGACATTATTCTTTAAGAATTTATCTTACCACGCTTGATTGGGAGTAAAGGGGAGAAAAATGTACTTAAACAATCATTAAAATAAAAATAAAAATAAAAAAAGAATTTATCTTATCACTTCAGTGACTAGGCAGGCATACATGGATTGTTTTGCTTTAAAGAATTAACAGTTTTATTTTACTATGAAATTTTTGCCAAATATAGAATTAAGGCATCTTTCTACTATAAAGTAATTATATTATAAGACAAATATCTGTTTATTTTCTATAGTAATTTATACGGTTGATATCCTTATATGGTCCACCAGCTCTGTACCAGTCAGTCCTGGTCGTAATGAGTGGTATCAGATGATAGTCTGAGGGTCAGACACAGCAAGCACATCTCAGATCTCCAGTATTTCGTTCCGTCTTCCACCACTCCTCCAAAAAGTCACCTAAGAAAACTCAAATTCAATCCCTGTCAATGCTAGTCAGAAGCCTCATATTTTCATATGAAGAACATTTTATAATTTTGTTCTGGTTTTGATTAATTTTTTTTTAAAAATAGGAGTTTGGAATTTGCAGGTAATTGTACTGTATGTGTGAAACGATGAATAATGCTGTATGCACAACCCTATCATTTGTAGTATCAGTCCGTAGTCATTTTTGCTCCCTGCTGAAGAACTGCATCAGTGACTTCAAAGTGCAGTCCTCAGAGCGGCAGCGTCGGCACCATCCAGCACTGATCTGCTGTGCTCTGAAGCTGGACAGGCACCGGCCTAGATGAACGGTTCTTTCTTTATGACCAGTATATGAATGATCCTCATTTATTTCTAATTTATATGAATTGAAGAGATATCTTCTGTTGTCAGATGACCTAATTTTCAAGTTAAAGTTCTTTTATATTTACTATTCCAGTAGCATAACTGGAAGACCTGGATCTTTAACATGGTAAAGCTAGTCTATTATTACTTGAAATTTTTAAAATATTTTGTAGACACAGTTTGTTTATTTACTTAACAGATATTTATGAAGTACATGTGTGTGCCCAGTGTAAGTGATATAAAATGACCAAAATAAACAAACTTTTTGTCTTTATACTGTTAAGCAGGGTGAGATAAATAAATATTTAATATTCAGGAGATGATAGCTGCTATAGTGAATATGCAAGCAAGGTGAAGGGATGTGTTAGTTTCCTAGGGCTGCTGTAACAAATAGCACCACGTCGGCAGCATAAGGCAGCAGGAGCGTATTCTTCCGCAGTTGTGGAGGGCTGGCCATTTGCAGGCAGTGTCAGCAGGACTCTGCCCCTTCTAGAGGCTCTTCCTAGCTTCTGGTGGTGGTCCTTGGTGTTCCTCGACTTGCAGCCACATTACTCCAATTTTTGCCCTTTGTCACATTGCCTTCTTTTCTGTGTGTGTCTGGTTCCTCTCTGCTTAATAGTTTATTCTTTGGTTTCTCTCTTTCTTTTTGCATTTTGCCATAGCAGCAAGGAGAAACAAGGCTAGAGATTGAACACTTAGCTTGGAAATTTCCTTAGTGAAATATCCAAGTTCATCCCTTAAAAATCCTACCTTACACCCACAACTAGAAAACAGTTAAGCAAGGTTTTTTTTACTGCTTTAAAAAAATAAAGGAATTATCTCCTGTCCAATGTCTAATTACATGTTTCTCATTTCCTTCAGAGAATCCTCAAAAATATCTCCAACATTCACCTCTCCCCCAACATTGTGTTCATGATGACACATAAATTCTCTTAAGATGGAAGTTTTCCTACCACCCTTTCACTTCCATCTAAGTCTCATCACAATCACCTTTAATGTCTGTGTTTCCAGCCATCAGCTTTTCAAGGCAATCTGGGCTTTTTCTGTCAAGTAACTCAAATTCTTCCAGCCTCTACCTATTATTAAATTCCAAAGCCACTTCCACTTTTTCGTGTTGTTTAGAGGTCTTCCCAGAAGTATCCAGCCATATAATATGAAAAATAGAGACTTTTTTTTTTAAGAAGATGCAAGAAATGTTGATGCTCAGTCCCTTCAAAGTAGGCACCTTGGGACCTCTCACAGTTCTCCCATTCACCATCAGCTCTCCATCATATTTTCCTGAATCTCATTGATGGTCTGGAATCTCTTCCCTTTCAAAGGCGATTTTAGTTTTGGGAAGAGCCAGAAGTCACAGGGCACCAAACCTGGGCGGTAGGGGAGCTGAGTCACCTAGATGTTTTGATGTTTTGTCAAAAAACTCTGCCTGATTTGTGGTGCATGACCAGTTGTGTTATCACAATGAAGCTGCCAGTCACCATTTGCCCATAGCTGCTGCCTTCTGAATCATCTGAATAGTTTCTGTGGAGGAATATTCAAGCTTAATGCAAAATTTGATGCAGGTTCATTGCTGTACTCAGTCATTTTAAATGTGACGGCCACACAGTACACATGGTCACTCAACAGTGTCTACCACTCCCACTGACTAGTACAGTGAATCATCATTATTCTCACATGCACATTCCAGTCCACTCTCCTTAGCTGTCAGGTAACATCAATGATGTAAACTTTTCTCATTATATTTAACAATGGCTGGACTTTTCTGGACAGACCTTGTATACAGCACCCCACTCAGGGTATTAAAATTGTATCAGTCAAGGTTCTCCAGAGAAACAGAACTAGTAGATTGTGTTCATTTCAAGGACTTTGCTCACAAGACTGCGGGGCTGACAAGTCCAAAATTTGCAGGGTAAGACAACAGGATCTGAGGGAAACAGATGCTGCAGTCTTGTGTCAGAATTCCTTTTCCTTCTGGGAAACCTCAGTTTTTGCTCTTCAGGCCTTTCAGCGGATTGAGTGAGGTCTGCCAACATTGTCAAGGATAATCTCCTTTACTTGAGTCAAGTCATCTGATTATAGATGTTAACTACAACTATAAAATACCTTCACAGCAGCACCTAGATTCATGTTTGATTGAATAACTTAGTATGATAGCCTAGCCAAATGGACACATAAAACTCACCATAACAGAGTGGAAATGTGGGGTGGTGTTTGGTTGTTATTTTATACTGAGTGATCAGGAAATACGTGACGTCTGATCAGAGAAGTTATCTAAAATGCATTATCTTCTTGGTAAAGGTCTTTCAGATTGTCTTCCTTCACAATTTAAAAATCTATAATCATTTTAATTAATTTTATTTCTTGTTTGATTTTTATTACCAGCTGTCCTTTTTGTATCTTACCCATTTTATTTATCATGTGGTAGAATCATTTTCATATAGCATTCTTAAACCTAATGAACTATTTAGTAGCTAAATCAGTAGAATGAAGGCCACTTAAGTGATGATAAAATTCACAATACTAGTTTATAGGCCAGTACGGCTCTGCAGAGAAAATTCTTTTTGCTTCATGAGATTTAAATAGGGACTATTTTAATTAGTGCAACATCTAGATCAATGGAGCCTTAAAAAAATGTACCAGTGTGCATAGTGTCTCCATTACATAAGTGGTTGTTGCTAGGTTGCATGACATAACCTGTGTACTTTTCAACTTCTGCTTGACTTAAACTTTTACCAGAAAAAGAGGAAACGATCATTGTCTTTATACTGTTTAATTATGTTGCTACCCTGTACACTAACCAGCAATGGTTTACTACTATATAGTGTGTAAAAATTGATTTTTTTACTCTGAATCTTACAACTATTCATTAGGACTACCCATTTATCTCATATTTCTCATTTTCTTTTATACCCTGGTTTTACCTTTTAATTTAGGCAACCTCTTGGCGCCCCCTCTAAATATGACTTGCTTGTTCAGCTTTTTCTTACCTGGAATGGTTTCTCCTTCATATTGCCCCAGGGAGAAAGCACCATTTTGTAGTGGAAAGAGGAAGCCGTGTCCTCTGCCTTTATTGATTTGTGACATTGGCAAATCAGTACTTTATTCTCTCTGTGCTTCCTAGTTGCTTGGTGTGACTTCCTAGTGTTTACATGTTGTACAGTTCATTCATATGCATTTGTCTGCTCTAAGTATTCTTATATGTTAATATGTTGTTTTTTAGGGTATTTCAGGGTTTTTTGGCTTTGTTTTTAGATACCCTCTGTTTGATAAATTTTTTTTTTTAAATCAGCATGCTTTCTATTTGTGAAAGCCAGTTTCTGAAATTGTTTTCCTCCCATAAAGCCCATTTACCCTTTCTTCCCATCCCACATTGTCTGTGCAATTTTTGCTGAAATTGTAGAAGTCAGAGCTCTTGAACATTTAATGTGATGTCCAACTCATTGTGTTTCCTCGTACAGAATGTTTGATGTGGGCGGACAGCGGTCTGAGCGGAAGAAGTGGATTCACTGCTTTGAAGGAGTGACCGCCATCATTTTCTGTGTGGCGCTGAGTGACTACGACCTAGTTCTAGCCGAAGATGAAGAAATGGCAAGTACAACTGCTTTTAAAGATTGAACATGAAATATGAGAAGCTGAAGATGTTGCCAGGGGGTTTTCTGAGAAAAAATTCTTGAGAAATTCTTGCTAAATGTTTGAATTATTTGGAAGTTTTGGCTCTTTTCTCTAACTTTTCTGTTTCCATACTAAATGGGAATTATACTAAAGAAGCACAGGTGGATCCTGAGAAAAAGAAAAGAGTTAATCTCATCTCAAGCCTGTATGCTTAACTATGCATTGTCTATATCCGGTAGTATCTACGTACTGAATGAAAATAAAGTTTCTCCTTATTACTTCTGCCAACTCCAGCTCAGTAATCTTTGATCCGTGTTATATATTGCACTACCATGTAGTTTTCAGATGTATTTCAGTATATCATTAATCCGGGGGAAATATTTTTAAGTAGAAATTTAAAACTCTGTTGTTTTAACTTTAGTACAAACTGGGAAAAATGATAGAAATGTCAGTTTTTTGTTTTTTAAATCATTTATGTGTAGTCACAGTGCGGCATGTGCAGTGCATCATCACACATCCACTGCTCTCATTTCGACACTATGAAATACATCAGTGCCTTTTCAGAACCACAGATACTAGAGGGAGGAAACAGGAATGGAGCTTTCCTTCCCTAGCATACTTTTATATTTAGGATGTTGGGGTAATTGAGCCTCAGCTTATTCAGTTTATTAACCTTTAAAATTATTAGGCTATTAAAGGTTATTTTAATTATTAATTAAATATTAATATTAAAGGTTAATACCTATTAACCTTTAAAAACCTCTAGTTATCAATTAGTGGAAGCTTCGTTAAACTCTGTAATAATGAAATGTTTTTGAATATTTACACTTGGTATACCTAGATTGCAAGGTCCTGCAGCAGGAGAGGCCCAGGCATAGTGACACATAGTGGGCACTTGGCCAACACTCGCTGGAGGCCCAAAGTAATGAGTGATGTGGATGCCATCTCCCCTAAAATCACAGTGTGCTTGTTCTTTAATGCCAGAAATGGATTTTTCTAGTATGTTATCTAGTTTTTAGTTAAGCTCTGTTTTGTTACAACATTTGTTATTTTTTTAAAGTAGAATTTCTCAAAATCCTTGCCATTATGACAAGATGATTGTATCTTTTCTACTATAGAATCGAATGCATGAAAGCATGAAGTTGTTCGACAGCATATGTAACAACAAGTGGTTCACAGAAACATCTATTATACTTTTCCTAAACAAGAAGGATCTCTTTGAAGAAAAAATCAAAAAGAGCCCTCTCACTATATGCTATCCAGAATATACAGGTATTTTACTTTCTGTAAATAACTCGTCAAGTCAATAATTTCCAAGTGAAAGTTCCCCTATGGCAAGATTTGAGTTGTTGATTTGAATGCCCCAGTTTAATAATTCTTACCTATAAGAGAAATTACTTATCAGACTACATTCAAGCTCAAGTAATTACTTGAGGTGTGGATTAGGTTATTGAAAATTAACATTTTATGGAAAAGCTGTTAAGTAATTTTCTATGATGACTTCATGTCTTCATAAATTTACAATATTGATTCCTTCATCTAGTTAACAGTAACAGGTCTTGTGTCAAGTGTTGTGTGATGCTCAAGAAATAAGACATGTCTTGCCCCCTGTCTGATCTCAAAGACTGGTGTACTCATAAACAAAGAAACAATAGCAATGCAGCATTGTTACTACAAAGTAACATGAGCAATAAACATAAGGGGGGAATGGAAAAGAATTTGTGAATTAGCTAACAACTGAGGAGTCAGGGAATGTTTCACAGGCAATCCATGGTACTTTATTAATTAATGGTACCTTGATTTCACTACTGTGGAAAGTGGTCTGCAGTGAAAAAAAGAGATCTGAGATACAGTCCTGGCTTTTCCATAATTAGCTCCTTGATCTTGAACAAGGCAGTTAATTTACCTGGGTCTCACTGCCCCATCTTTAAAAGCAGAAGAGGACTAAAATGTTATTATGGTTTAGTTCAGTTTTTGGACATTTCCTGGATTGTTGTTATTGAAAGTGGGTGCAAGGAATGGAGATACATGTCTGCCCTCCCTCCCCTCCCCTCACACACACACTCACAATTTCTCTCTGATTAAAACAGAGTAACTTAGCTTTCATCTGAGTAAGATTTGATTTTAATGAAGAGAACTGTGCCTTAAAAAAAGTTTGACTACCACTGGTTTATAGTATCTCTAAATCTAAATATTTTGAAGAGTTTGGTTAATTTAGCTAATTTATATAAATTATCTCCATCCTTCCTGTTTTAAAATAAGTCTCAGGAATTTGATTATAAACAAAAATTTTGTCTTGTATTGAGTAAATTGTACAATAAGTATTTACTGCCTTTTCGTAGGTGATGTTAAAACAACCCTGTGACCTAAGAGAAGACCTAAGTCTATCAAATCATTAACCACCAACCAGTCTAACTTTAATTAAAATCTCATTGGAACTGGGGGGTGGGAAGTAGTTCTTCAATAAATATAAAGCACAGTAATTATTACAGCCCTGTTTTGTATATTGCAAAGATATACTTCAAATACTTTCATAGTTTCTTAGTTTAAAACTTGTTTTATTTTTGAAAGTCATAGTATTCTAAGTCACCTTGTTCAGAAGCATTTTAGAGCTTATTAGGAATAAAATTATTTATAGGATTAATTCTAAGATTGAAGTTATCCAGAATCAAGGTGGCTTAGTTTTTGCCCTTACTTTCATCTTTCAGTTTATTTTTGTCATTTTCTATTATGAAGTAGCCATTTTGTGCTAATATTATCAGAGTACCCAAATGAATCCATAAATATCACATACCTACAGGGATTTCAGAGCAACAAGGAATAAACTTGTTAGCTCTTTCTTTACCAGGTATACTTGAGAATTTTCCTTATGTTGTCAAGTTAATAGGAATCACTCACCTCAGAAGTTTTGAACAAAGAGATGTCACATAATTCTCTCACATTCCCAGTGTTGGAATAATAATGTAGTCTTCACTGCATGCCCTAATTATTGACTCAGTTGCCTCTTGCTTCAGCCTCAACTCTTAATTCCTATGACTATTGTTTTTTGTAGAAGAACCCAATGTAGCCTTCAACTACTCAGCTTATTTCCTGTCTGCATCTCTCTTCTCTTCTATTTATCTGTATGTTGGCAGTGCACCGCATTCCAGCTGCAGATCTGTAATCTTTTACACTCTCTTCTCCCGTGGCCATATTCATTCTCACTGTGTGAAACTCTGTTGTCAACTCCAGTTTCTCTCCAGAGCATCAGGCTTACATTTACGACTACTTTGTTTAACATGTACATTTTTTAGCACCTGAAACTCAAACCAAACTCAGTGTATTTTGTTTTTCTTAATTCTCTATCTCCCTTTGAATTATACCATCAACCTCCCGTACTCCATTCTTGAACCATATTATCATCTGTGCTTAGCTTTATTTAGGACAGTTCTATCACATGTTAGAAAATACCTATCACATTCTCCCCCAACCCTCATCCTTACCATTCTGAAAACTTAAAATCAGACTGAAGAATGTGCTTATTATAAGTTCATTCTTAAGTCTTGTTGCTCTTGGGACAAACCCAGAGGTCTGTCCAGAAAAAGTCTAGTTAATTGTTAATATAATGAGAACAGTTTGCACAACATCAATATAACCTGGCAGCCAAGGAGAGTGGACTGGAATGCACATGCCTGAACAATGACCACTTCACTGTACTAGTCAGTGGGGGTGGTAGACACCATTGAGTGAGCGTGTGTATTGTATGGCTATTGCATTCAAAATGACTGAATGAGTAGAGCAACAAATTTGCATCAAATTTTGTGTTAAGCTAAACATTCCTGCACAGGAACTATTTGGATGATTTGGAAGGCTTTCAGAGACTATATAGTGAGTGCAGTGCAAATAAAAGTGTGGCACAAATTCTTCAAAGATGGTTGAGAATCTTGTTGAAAGCGATCCGTGTTGTGGAAGGCCTGCAACAAGCAGAACACCTGAGAATGTTGAACGTGTGTGGGCTGCAACAACAAAGACCAGTGACTGACAGTGCAAGAACCAGAAGCTGATCTGGGAATTCCAAAAAGTACTGTGTCCGAGATTTTGATGCAGGATCTTGGCATGAAACATGTCATGGCAAAATGCATTCCACCACTTCTGCTACCAGAGCAGTAGGAACATGGTGCTGCAGTTGCTAATGACGATTCAGACTGCTTCCAGTGAACCAGATTTCCTCAAGAAGGTCATAAGAAGAGATAAATTGTGGTCTATGGCTATGATCCAGAAATGAAGGCCCAGTCATCCCAATGGAAGTTACCTGGTTCTTCACAACCGAAGAAGGTGTGGCAGAGTCACAGCAAGATCAAGACCATGTTAACTGTGTTTTTTGTTTGGGAAGGTGTTGTTCATCATGAGTACACCCCCCAGGCCAAGCATTAAGAGGTACTGCCTCAATGTTCTTCACCAGTTGAGAGATGCAATACGACAAAAACAAGCTATGGGCAACTGGTGATTGGCAGCTTCATCATGACAACATGCTTGCGTATGCATCATGTTTGGTGCAGAGTTTTTCAGCAGAACATCAAATCATCCAGGTGACTCAGCCCCCCTACAGCCTGGATTTGGTGCCCTGTGACTTCTGGCTTTTACTAAAACTAAAATCAACTTTCAGAAGAGATTTCAGACCATCAGTGAGATTCAGGAAAATACCATGGGGCAACTGATGGCAATTCCAACAAAGGATTTTGCAGTGTTTTGAACAGTGGAAGAGACACCAGAAGAACTGTGTGAGGTCCTGTGGTGCCTACTTTGAAGGGGACTGAGGTGTTACTGTCCTGTGTACAATTTTTCTTGTATCTTCTTCAATAAATGTCTCTTTTTTAATATTACATGGCTGTGTACTTTCTGCACAGGCCTCGTATGTGTACATGAAATTGAGCTAGGCATGAAATGAAAGCTGTTTTCCAAAAACATACAGGGTGTGGCAAAAGTAGATTTATAGTTGTGATTACACAGAACATAGAGTTTATTCTTGTATTATTATTTATTTTATTATTTTCTATATGAACAACTATAAACTTACATTTACCCGTCCCTGTATTTTTGGTATGGTGGTTGCATTACCTTCTGTTTGAACAAAACACTGATGCTTTAGAGTTTCAGAATACCAACCCTATTATGATTTAATAAAATAAGCTAGAATTTTATTTGTAAAAATATATGGTTGTCTTCTAGCAACTTAAAAGAGTTAAAATGGATTTTGACAACCTAGAAAAAAATGGGTGAATTCCTAAAAATGTACAGCCTCCGAAGATTGAATCATGAAGAAATAGAAAATCTAGACAGATGTATTACCAGTAAAATGATTGAATCAGTAATCAGAAACCTTCCAACAAATAAAAGTCCATGACCAGATGGCCTCACTGGTGAATTCTGCCAAATATTTAAAGAAAAACTGATACCAGTTCTTCTTAAGCTTTTCCAAAGTAGAAGAGGTTGGAGTATTTCCAAGCTCATTTTACAAGAGAACCATTACCCTGACACCCACATCAGACCAGGATAACACAAGAAAAAATTACAAGTCAGTATCCCTGATAAACACAAATGCAGAAATTCTTAATAAAATATTAGCAAATCAAATTCAACAGTACATTAAAAGGACCATAAGCCATAATCACGTAGAGTTTATTCCAGGGATGCAAAGATGGTTCAACATCTTCAAATCAGTTAATATTATATACCACCTTAACAAAAAGAGGTATAAAAATTAGATGCAGAAAAACATCTGACAAAATCCATCAACTTATGATAAAAACTTTCAACAAAGTGTGTGTAGGGGGAATGTACTGCCACATAACATAGGCCACATATGACAGGCTCACAACTAACATTATATTCAGTGCTGAAGAGCTAAAAGGTTTCCCTTCTTCTAAGGTTAGGAACATGGCAAGGAGTTCAATTCTTGCTACTTTTATTCAATACTGTAATGGAAGTCCTAGGAAGAGGAATTAGGCAAGGAAAAAAAGTAAAAGGCATCCAAATTGGAAAGGAAGAAGAAAAACTGTCATTATTTACAGATGACATGATATTATATACAGAAAACCCTAAAGCCTCCACTACAAAACTACTAGAACTAATAAAAAATTCAGTAAAGTTCCAGGATACAAAATTAATATACAAAAATTGGTTGCATTTCTGTACTAGTAATGAATTGTCAAAGAAATCAAAAACCCCATTTATAATTGCATCCAACAGAACAAAATACCTAGGAATAAATTTAACCAAATTGCTGAAAGAGTTACACACTGAAAACTGTAAGATAATGATGAAAGAAATTGAAGACACAGATAAATGGAAAGATATCATGCTCATGTATTGGAAGAATATTGTTAAAAAATGTTTATCCTACCCAAAACAATCTACAGATCCAATGTAATTCTATCAAAATTCCAATGGAATTTTTCACAGAAAGGATAAAAAAATCCTAAAACATGTATGGAACCACAAGAGTCTTCGAATAGCTAAAGCAGTCTTGAGAAAGAACACAGCTGGAGGCATAATGCTTCCTAATATCAGACTATTACAAAGCTATAGTAATCAAAACTGTATGGTATTGGCATAAAAATGGACATATAAATCAGTGGAGCAGAATAGTGAGCCCAGAAACAAACCAGCACATATATAGTCAATTAATTTGTGACAAAGGAGCCAAGAATATGCACTAGGCAAAACACAGTTTCTTCAGTAAATGGTGTTGGAAAAACTGGACAGCCACATGCAAAAGAAAACTGGAACACTATCTTATATTATTGACAAAGATTAAATCAAAGTGATGAAAGGCATGAACATAAGACCTGAAATTATAAAACTCCTAGAAGAAAACACGTAGTAAGCACCTTGATATCAGCCTTGGTAAAGATTTTTCGGGCTGACACCAAAAGGAAAAAGTAGGACTACATAAAACTGAAAGGCTTCCACACAGCAAAGGAAGCCATTAACAAAGTGCAGAAGCAACCTATGGAATGAGAAGATATTTGCAAAGCATGTATCTGCCAAGGGGTTAACATCCAAAATATATAAAGAACCCAATACAACTAAATAGCATAAACAAACAAACAAACACATGTATGTATGTATGTATGTATGTATTTTAAAAAGCAGTTTAAAAGATGGACAGAAAAACTGAATAGATATTTTCCAAAAAAGACATACATCTGGCTAACAGGTCCATGAAGAGGTGCCCAACATCACTAATCAGGGAAATGCAAATCAGAACCACAATGAACTATCAGTTCATACCTGTGCCATCTATCAAAAAGACAAGAAATAACAAGGGTTGGCAGGGATGTGGAGAAAAGGGAACCCTTGTACACTGCTATGTTGGTGGGAATGTAAATTGGTGACTCCACTATGGAAAAAATTAAAGATGTTCTTAAAAAATTAAAAACTTTAAGTACCACATAATTTACTAAGCCCACCTTTGGGCATTGATCTGAAGAAAACAAAACATCAGTTCAGAAAGCTGTCTGCACACCTGCGTTTATCACCACACAGTTACTGTAGCTGAGATACGCGAACAGCTGGCGGACAACTGCAGGAGGAGGGCTGCCGTAACACCGGTGGCAGTCTGAATACTGGATCCTCACGGCCTGAGATGAGACTGGGATGTGGAAGGGAGGGTCTCAGAGTGCAGATCCTCTGAGCAGGCTGGGTGTTAGACACCTTGAAAGCCAGACAAGTAATGTGTTATTACTGCAAAAGAGAGATTTAACTATTTTGTTTCAAATGAAGTAATATATATGTACATAAAAAACATAGATACACAAACACTCAACACTACTGTGAAGCTCATTGAATTTGTAGAAGTAAACATACTGATACATTCACCATTCAGGTCATTTTGAGGTTCCCAAAAGCCCCATCATGCCCCTCCCACCACATACAGTAACTATTATTATGACTTATACCTTCATTGATTAATTTTGATGGTTATCAGACTTCTTTGTTTTCTGATCATCACTTGAGTCATACAGTGTATAGTCTTTTTATACCTGGCATTACTTGATTAACAGTATGTTAATGAAATGCATCCATGTTATTGTGTGTAGCATTAGTGCTTTCGTTCTTATTTCTCATTACTGTACAACAGCTCATTTTATGAATATACTAGAATTTATTATCTGGATTGTTGCCTAAACTAGAAGTTCTGCTATTAAAAGTCTTTATATGTTGTATGTCAAGGGAACATCCACAAACTGAATTGCTGGGTCACAGAGCATGATTACCTTTAGATACTGCCAGAGAATTTCCAGAGTGTTTGCTCAGAAGTCTTTACTCAGTTACCTGAAAGCAGGAACTTATTTACTTTTTGTAACTTCATAGCCACAAACTACACTGTAGACTCTTGTACAATTTTAAAAAATATTTTATTTATTTAGAGAAGAAGGGAAAGAGAAAGAGGGAGAGAAATATCAATGTGTGGTTGCCTCTTGCACACCCCCTACTGGGGATCTGGCCTGCATCCCAGGCATGTGTTCTGACTGGGAATTGAACTGATGACCCTTTGGTTCACAGGCCCATACTTGATCCACTTAGCTACACCAGCCAGGGCCCTTGTACAATTTTTAATAAGGAAAAATGAGTGAGAAATGCTCATTAATGTGTCTATAGAAAAAGGAATAAAAATACTGATCAGCAATCAGCCAGCATTTTTTGATCAGCCACTAGATTATAACTGAATTAGCATTCCACCATCAGGGAACTCAGTGGTTGGGATGCAGAGTATAAGGAACAAGAAAAAGGAGGGGATCTGGCATTTGGAGATTGAAGCAGGAACAAAGATTTAGGGGGTTTTTAAGGATAACATATAGTCAGTTAAAGGTAGTTCACATTGGGTATTTTTAATTTAGAAGAAGTAGTTTCTCTTACTCTACAAGGAAAAATACAATTATAGAGTCCAAATATTTTAAATGTATGAAACTGAGTTCAATATTTAAGGTTCCTTTTTTTTTAGTGGTATACTGATTTTACCTTGTTTTTTCCTTTTCTCATCTTAGGCTCAAACACATACGAAGAGGCAGCTGCATATATTCAATGTCAGTTTGAAGACCTCAATAAAAGAAAGGACACAAAAGAAATATACACCCACTTCACATGTGCCACAGATACTAAGAATGTGCAGTTTGTTTTTGATGCTGTAACAGATGTCATCATAAAAAATAATCTAAAAGATTGTGGTCTTTTCTAAGTTTTGCAGTGAATGGTTAAATGTATTTTCAAACCAAAAGAGTACTTACATGTGGATCTCTTTAGACTAGAGTCTTGCAGCAACACAGAGTGTAGTTAGTATACAGCAAACACATCTGGACCTGACCACATTTGTTATTTGTTATACCTGACCTTTCTTAAGTGTGAAAGGTGGTCCTGTAGTGTGAAACTAAGGGCAGTGTTAGAGCTAGACTCTAGTGTATTGAGGATTTCTGCGTAAGTGTAAATATGCAAATGTATGTATACATGTATTTATAACTTTGGTTTTCCACATTATGGGTTTCCACATTGCTTTTAGGTTTTAAGAGCGGCAACTTACAATTCTAGTGTGATTGCTTTGGAAATAACAGAAATATTAAGTACTTTGTAGTCAGTGACAGACTATTACCATGTTTTCCAGTTTTAAACAGCTTTATTTATGTTCATGCCCTGTAAGTTTTTAAATACAGTAATTAATATTAGGGAACATTGAAACCCTTATCTTGATAATCTTGTAATCATAAAAATGTTATTTGTACAAACACTGCACAGACTATTTTAATAACATGATTTGTTCTTTAAATTTAATGCTTTATTGAAATGTTCTTAAAGAGGATGAATATATCTGCCTTTGGATTATTTAAACATGGTATGCATTTAATTTTTTCTTTTAAGATTGCATGCTAATCTGATTCTATATTAGATTTGGTTTGAAAAACTAAAATTTTATATTTTGAGGATATACTATCTTAGACTTATAAATACTTAATTTTTATTCAGTTGGTTTGTTTTCACTTTGAATTTTAATATTTGGATGGTATACAGGCATTGCCTTAAAGGTGGTGCCAGATTAATTTTTATACACTTTAAATAATTACCTTTTTATTTATAACTAAGTTTAGGTGGATGATGAGAGCATTTTGGGGTAAAAAATATGTAAGCATAATGAATTTTGAGACATTCATTTGTGTATTTCCTTTGGGAAGTCCCTTGTACCTAGCATATATGATAGTTCTTTGTTTGGAAGATAATAAGAAAGATCTTTAAATGTTCTGCTGCTGATATAATGCAAGCTTTTAATTCATATGTAACTAGTTTCAAATTCAATCATCACATTATATTAAAATTACTTTTTTCCCTTCGATTATTCAAATTTCCTCCTTGCTTGAGTTGATATTATTTCTTTTTAAATTTTGCTGTTATTTCTGAGAATGAAACAGGCAATTACACTTAGAAGATAAGTAACAGTATTTAATAAAGTCAGTGATTGTATGTATGCTCAAATAAGTGTTACCATCAGCTAGCTGTTGAACTTCAGTAGTCATTTTTCTTTTGATTATTCATGGTGTCCTGTGACCTCATTTCTGAAAATGAACATCATTCCCCACCCTACTTCCCCTTTTTCACTCATCTTGAAAAATCCTTTCAGTGAGCTCTGTGGATAAGTAGTTTCTGAGTTGAGTTATGTGCTGTCATTTTGTCAAAGTGTATTTGTTGAACTACGTGTATGTGTGTGTGGGTGAGTGACCACAAAGTACATTTATATGTTTCATCTTCGGATTTGTTTTTCTTTTCTCTAATGTAAAGAAATTCAGAGTTATCAAAGTTCCTTAAGTGTGTTAGTTTAGATTCTTTATGTGCCTTTCATGAAAGATATGTTTTTATTAATTTTGCCAATGGGAGAACTGTAATATCCATATTGTGAAACTATGTATGAAATTCAACTATACTGAATAAATTTGAATCGTGAGGAATACAGTTTAAAAAGCCACAAAGAAGCACATATTGGTGATCATAATTGATGAATTCCTAAACTTTATTCTGTGTAATTGTGTTACTAATAAATCCTAATAAATTTAAATTTTTAAAATTTTATAAACCTGTTGGCTAAACCCACATTTTTACATTAGGATTTAAGTATCAGTCTGTAATATGTTCATTTATTTTTTATCTGTACTTTTTGCAATTTTGTCTAGTCTAGAAGATTAATTTTTTGCTGCCCCAAGTTTTCTGATGAGACATGGTGTCACATTTGGAATTGCCTGCCAGAATTCTCCTTCTAACCCCCTGACTTTGCCATTTTACTGACTTGTACCATCCGTCATTCATTTATTTGCTCACTGTGGAGCTTTTTAGCTGTTGGGAACTCTTCTTAACCCTCATCTCTATCTCTAAGCAACCACCATTGCTCACAGTTCTACTCTCCCACTGCCTGACATGTGGTTGACCGGTTGATTGGTTTATTTTTTCTTCCTATCCCCATGACAACATACTGAGTTCAGGTCCTTGCATAACTTTGACTTGAATGGCTTCTTAAGGAAATCCCCCACCTCCCATTTCTCCCTTCTCTAATCCAGGTTAGTTATTCTAATACAGAACTGTGCCTGTGCATCTTCTCTGTATTAAACTCCATAGGCTCTGACATGTCAAAATCAAATCTAACTTAGTCTCCCATTTAAGGCCCTTCATCATCTGGGCCTACAATATCCACTCCCCTCCCATGCTATGTTCGAACAGCATGGCTGTGGGGGGGCTCTGCCCACAGAGCTCCCCCAGCCTCTACGGATGAGAGTAAGTCTACCAAGACATGATCTGCTTAGGGAGGAAAGGCTGACCAGTCTCTCAGGAGAAAGGTGTCAAGCTTCTCTCTCTCAATAGGCTTTTATTGAGTTTAACTTGCATAGGGATGCATATCAAAGAAAGGTATGGTTTACACATAACATTTCTGGGATCACAGGGATCCTTTTGAGTCAGGGTCTGGTAGACGGGTGATGCCAATCAGCTGTAAAACCTTGGGAAACAAACTTATTTTGTGCTGGGACCCTTAACATTTAAATTGAGGACATTCATAGCAAAGCAGGTTTTACAGGGCTTTATGCATTCTTTCTCAGGCCTGATCGCCCCCCTGCCCACACTCCCACCCCCACCGGGAACCACCATTCCAGCAAAGGACTGCACCCCGCTTTGACATTGTTTCAGGCCTGAATCAGGCAGGGGAGACAAGGCAGCCAAGAGATAAGGAGACTTTTTACACACAGAACGAGAACTCAGGCTATGATAAAGCTGAGGGGTGAGGGTCTTTTGTCCCTCCTCCACAATCCCATAAGTCCTTCCCTGATGGCCCCTTTGAGACTGTGCCTGTCTTAGGTTGTTCCTTCCCTGTGGAATTCTTAGGTGGTTCCTTACCTGAGGAATCATACCCATCATTGACTATCCAGCCATTCTCCAGGGGCCAAGCAGGGTGAAGTAAAGGGGGCAAAGGCTGCACCCCTGTCGGGAGGATAAGTTTTGTCTCCTTAGTGGCTTATGGTCCCAAGGTCCCCTAGCTGTGGGGTCTTTTTACCTGTTGGTGATGTTACAGATCTTGAAACCAGGTAGGATGGTTCCCAACACATAGCCTGGGCTTTCTTCCAAGCATTGTACTATATACTACCTGATATGCTAAAACAATGCTCGGAACATGGGGGAATATTCATTTGTTTATTAATATTATTTTTGGTATTAGCACTTTTGTTTGTTACATCTTTTTTAGATTCAAATGGTATCTGCCCTTTTGGGAACTGCACAGTTCTGGTTGCCTATCAGTTCTTACCTTCCTGTCCTTAGTTTCAGTCCTAACCATTCCTGCACTTTTGTCACTGGGCAAGTGATCCAAACAGAAGCAATCATAGTCCCCATTCCCATTCCTAAGGTTCATAAAGCCATTCCGGTTTCTAAACTTCCCTTAATTTTAGTACTGGTTTAAAAAATTCCTCTTATGCTTGATGTCATTGTTTAGGTCCATCTCTTACTGAAAAGTCCTGGCTAAAATCTATATATTCTTACTGAAAACCAATAGTAACTGTGAGATAGTTCAAAAAAAGCTCAGAGAGGATAATTTGCTGAAACAAGATGAGATCAAGGTTTCAAACCTACGGCTTGTGACTAGGTGTCTGTTGGAAAACTCCAAAGAATGTTACCTTAATTCCAGAAAATGTCTAAAATAGCCATTTAACTACCTCAGCTCCCAGCTTCTCAGTTTATCTCCACCATAATACTTTCTTTAGATTACAGTTAACCTTTGAACAATGTGGGTTTGAACTGCAGGTGTCTACTAATACGTGGATTTTTTTTCTATAAATACTATTAAGTGTATTTTCTTTGTGACTTCCTTACTATTTTCCCTAGCATACTTTCTTATAAGAATATAGTATAATACACATAAAATACAAAATATGGGTTAATTGCCTGTTTATATGACCATTAAGACTTCTGGTCAACAGTAGGAATTTAGTACTTAAGTTTTGGGGGAGTCAAAATTTATAGTGGACATTTGACTGCACAGGGGGTGGGGGGGCCAGTAACTGGAAGCCCCTCATTACGTTATTCAGTGTCAACTATAAAAATATGATAGAACAAAGCTGGAGGCATCAAGCTCCCTGATTTGAAACTATACTGCAAGTCTATAGTAATCAAAACAGTATGGTATTGGTATAAATTCAGACATATACATCAAGGGAACAGAATGGAGAACCCAGAAATAAATCTATACTATATGGTAACTAGTTTATGACAAAGGAGTCAACATACATGGGGAAAGGAATGCCTCTTCAATAAATGCTATTGGAAAAAACTGGACCATTATCTTATACACAAAAACAAAAAGATTAAAAAATAATCCAAATGAATTAAAGACTAGAACAGAGACCTGAAACCATAAAACTCGTAGAAGAAACCATAGTTGGTAAACACCTTGACAGTCTTAGTGATGGCTTGTTTTAGGACACTTCAAGCAAAAGCAATAAAAGCAGAAATAAACAGTAGGACTACATTAAACTAACAGAATTCTGCACAGTAAAGAACATCTTCAACAAAATGTAAAGGCAAAATACAAAATAGACAATATTTGCAAACCATGTATCTGCTAAATGGTTAATAACCAAAATATGAAAAGAATTCATAAAACTCATAGCAAAGATTTTAAAATGGGCAGAGGATCTGAGTAGACATTTTTTAGACTTAAAAGTCCAACTCTGACTGGTGTGGCTCAGTGGACTGAGTGCTGACCTGCAAACCAAAGGGTAACTGGTTCGATTCTCAGTCAGGGTTCCCAGGCACATGCCTGGGTTGTGGGCCAGGTCCCCAGTGGGGGGACATGCAAGAAAGAACAACACATTGATGTTTTTCTTCCTCTCATCCTCCCTTCCCCTCTCTCTAAAAATAAATCTTTTTTCAAAAAAGACTTAAAAGTCCAACAGGTTCATGAGTTGCTCAACATCCTAATCATTAGGAGAATGTATATGAAAACCACAATGAACTATCACCTCATACTTGTTACAATGGCTACTATCAAAAAACAAGTGCAAGTATGTTGGGAATGTAAATTGGTATATTGATTACAGAAAACAATATAGAGACTTCTCAAAAAATTTTAAATTGAACTGCCATATGATCCAGTAATTCCATTTCTGGTAATATATCCAAAGAAAACAAAAACTCTATGTAGAGGAAATATCTGCATCCCCATTCATTGCAGCATTATTTATAACCAAGACATGTAAACAACCTAAGTGCCCATTAACAGATGAATTGATACTGACCATGTGATACAAGGTCTGTCCAGACAATGTCCAGCTATGTAACATGAATAATACAGACATTTATTGAAGAAGATACAAAATACAGGAAACATTATCCATAGGACAGTGATGCCTCAGCCCCCTTCAAAGAGCACCTTGGGACCTCACACAGTTCTTCCAGTCGTCATCAGCTGCTGTCTTTTTTCCTGAATCTCATTTATGGTATGACATTTCTTCCCTTTCAAAGATGATTTTAGTTTTGGGAAAAGCCAGAAGTCTCAGGACATCAAATCTGGGATGTAGAGGGGCTGAGTCACCTGGGTGACTTGATGTTTCATCAGAAAACTGCACAAGATGTGATGTATGAGCAGACACATTGTTGTGATGAAGCTGCCAGTCACCATTGGCCCATAGCTGCAGCCTTCTGAATCATTTGAATAGTTTCCGTGTGGGAATGTTCAAGTTTAATGCAAAATTTGATGCAGATTCATTGTTCTACTAATTTTTAAAAAGATTTTATTTATTTATTTCTAGAAAGATGGGAAGAAGAGAGGGAGAAAGAAAGGGAGCAAAACTTTGATGTGTGAGAGAAACCTCAACCAGTTGCCTCTCACAAGTCCCAACCAGGGACCTGGCCCACAATCCAGGCATGTGACCTGACTGGGAATCAAATTGGCAACTCTTTGGTTTGCAGGCTGTTGCTCAATACACTGAGCCACACCAGCCAGGGCTCTACTCTGTCATTTTGACTGCAAGGGCCACAAAAGGACATGTACCACCCTCGACTGACTAGTACAGTGAAGTCATCATTTCTCACACATGCGCGTTTCAGTCCACTCTCCTTGGATGCCAGGTAACATCTATGTCATGCAAACCATTCTTGTCATCAAGGAACATATATAAAGGACCCATGGACAAAGCCAAAGACAGGTAGGATTGAGGGTGGGAGGTGGGGGTGGTTGGGCTGGGGGTAGAGGATGAGGGAAATTGGAGACAACTGTGTTTAAAAAACAATAAAAATAATAATAATTTTTAAAAATGGATTTTTTCCAGACAGAATATGTGTGTGTGTGTGTGTGCAATTTACCCTAGAAAGAGGAAATCTTAAGGGCATTTTTCTAAGTGAAATAAGGCAGAAAACTAAATACAGCATGATCCTATTTACATGTGGAATCTAAAAAACAATATCCTACTGAAAAACAGATTGGAGGTTGCTGGGGTGGGGTTGGGGGATGGGCAAAGTAGGTAAATGTAGTCAAAAGGTACAATATCCAGCTATAAAACAAGTCATAGGGAGAGGAGGAAGATGGCTTCGAGGTAGGAGGGAGCAGATTCCACTTCTCTCTACACATGGGAGAAAAACCTAGCGGATCTACGGAGGAACAGAGCAAACAGCCAACAGTACCCCAGCATATATGAAAATAAGAGACCAAAAATTGTAGCAGACACTGAAAAACCAGATGGTAAGGAGAGTGTTTCAGGACAATAAGGTCCCAGGGACCAGCATGGGGGACAAAGGCAGCTGCAGCCCCAGGCCGGGCGCCCACTGGGTCTGCCACAGGGTCCTTGGAAGAGAGGCGGGTCAACTCCTCCCTCCCTGGTCAAACAAGATTTAAGCAGCACTGGAAGAGACCTGGTTGCTTGAAGTTGCAGAGGGGAATAAGGACTAAGTGGCAAACACACAAGGGCTCTGAGCACCCAGGGAGTCTGTGGACACCGGGTGGGGAAAGTTGAGAATCGCGCAGTGACAAGCACTGGTCTGGCTGGAGAATTGGGCTGTGCGAGAGGCCAGGCCGCTCTGTGGAGCAACAGGCTTGAGTAGGAGGAATTTCTCAAAAAAAAAAAAAAAAAAAAAAAAAAAAAAAAAAAAAAAAAAAAAAGTGAAAAGAGAGACACTGTTTGGGAAATTCTCCTGAAGCAGCTGCTCTGTCCTCTGTTGTATTCAGAGAGCGAGACACCAAATGCTGGAGACTTTCTGGGTTCCAAAGATGTTATATATTGGCCACGGTTTTACCTGACAGGGGCGAACTCTCAGAGTGTCCTAGGACACTACACCCGTCAGGGCTTCCAAGTGAGAGCCGCGCCTAATGCTTACAGCCTAGCCCTTTTATTTGCAAGCAGCAAGCAAACTT